>CM052088.1:155323-181440 GCA_028453745.1 Agapostemon virescens
AGAGAGAGAGAGAGAGAGAGAGAGAGAGAGAGAGAGAGAGAGAGAGAGAGCTTCCAGCTATAGATTCGCATCCAGTCGGTCTCGGCGTTTACGTCACCGCGTTTCGCTACCTAGTCACAATTATACGCCGCGCCGGTGGGAATAACATTTAGTCGGCAGAGTCGCGCACGAATATCGTGGACTTGACACGTATCACTTGGTCGCGTGACTTGCCTGGTTCTTGGTTGCATCGTCTCGCGACGGCAGCTTAAACTTGTTTCAAACTTTGCGTCGCATCGTGTTTCGTCTCGTCTCGTCTCGTCTCGTCTCGTCTCGTCTCGTCTCGTCTCGTCTCGTCTCGTTTCGTCTAGTCTAGTCTCTTCTCGTCTCGTATCGTCTCGTCGCGGCTTATCCCGTTTAGTCTAGTTTAGTTTAGTTCGGTTTCGCGTTATTATTCTTTGGGCGAAAGCGTGCGCGCGGCGCGAACCGAATTCGGCTCTTCGGATGGTTGGGAACACGGACGCGACAAAGCGCGAAAGAAGTCGATAAGACGGGGTATAGCGAAACGGCGAAGAAGAGGGAGACGCAAAATTTGCGCATTTCGCGGACGACAAAAGTTTCCTTCTCGAATTAACCGGCGAGACGGGAAATGCAACGTAAACCGAGATTATTATAATCTCGCCGAGGCTCGACCGCGGTAACATTAAACGAAAACACGTGTCCTTTGTTTCGCGCTTCGTGCTTCGCGTTTCGCAGTCGGTATGTTCGGTTGTTGCCGCTCGTACCCAGGTAGAAGCGTGGAAAGAAGTCGAAAGAGCGCGAGAAAATAGTCGCCTACCTGGAAAGGGAAGCGGGGCCGGGGAGGAGAGTTTGCCGGCGACTTTCCGATGCGGTTTCTCGCAACGAAATCTGGACGCGGATTAACTCGAAAGTTTGCGATAACGGTGCAACGAAAGAACAACCATGGTCGAGAGTTTGTTTCGCGCTGCTTCGGTTACAACTCGGGGACAACCGCGAGTAAAAAGGGATTCGACGATCGATCTTTGAATCGCGTCGCGTCGTTTTCGTCGTTCCGTCGGTTTCCCGCGTCCGATCGGAAGATCGAAACGGAGCATCGGAAATCGTAGCGAAATCGGCTCCGCGTTCGTCCTCGTGGAACGTCCTATCCGCGTTCGCGATCCGCGAGCCCCGAGCACCTCCGCCGCGCTCGTCGTCGTCTCGCTTAATCCTGGGCTATTTATTCGCATAATAATAATAGTAACGCCGTTGGAACGTTTTCAAGAATTATTGCTGTCCTTGCCACCCACGATAAACGAGTCGGGAGGATTAGCTAAACAGTGGCTCAAAAATGTTATTATATAGCTGCATGAATATTCATCGAGTCGCGAGTCGCGAGTCGCGAGCGCACCGAGTTGCTTTTAAAACGTTTCACCTCTGGTTCCTCTTTTATCCCGTTGCCGACACTGCTGCCGCAAGCTTTCGCGATTCGATGCCGCTGCCGAATACGCCGTGCCCCGTCGCGCGTGTACGCACACACGCACACACACGCACACGCACACACACACACACACACACGCAAACACCACCCCTCCCGCCCCTTTCTTTTCCCTCTCGAACGAGTCGCGATAATTTCTGCTCGGTCCAACCTCGCTACCCGAAATATCGATTTTCCACGAGCCGAATTCTTAGCCGAGCGGAAATTACGAAGCGTTTCTCTTCGTGTAAAACAGCGTCGCGATAATTGGTAGACCGAATTCGGAGCCGACGAGAAGGATGGTCAATAACGAGGAGCACGTAGAAGGCGTGGCCGGTCTTCTTACAATTGGATCCATCGCGGACGATCGACAACCGACCGAGTCCTCTCGTATAATCGAGCATTCGAATGCCAGCGAGCGGAACGAAAGTAAACTTAATCCGATACGATACGAGCGATTCGCGTGTCTCTATCGATCGCGTTCGTCGAGTGTCGTCGAAAGGCTTCGACGCATCGGTTCGTTGAAAGAAAGTTCGGTCGATCATCGGTACGGCCGCGTTCGTCGAATTTCATTTGCACTCGGACGAACGTACGTGTGCGTGCAGCTATGCGCGATCGCCTTTCGTCGACGACGACGTGCAGGCCGCGCGCGAATCGATTCGAAGCGAACCAATAACGAGCGGTCGCGTTTCCGACGTAGGTAGGTCAATTAACGTCCGCGTTGGTTTAGCGTTTCCCTCTCGTCGATCGGTTCGACGCGCGAGGTTGGGAGAAGGAGAATAGCAGAGATTTTTCGTTGACGCCGAATCGGGCAAACTATGCTCGATCGCGACGGGTCGGAGGACGATTGCGCGAGCTCGATCGAGAGACCGCTGCACGCGCGGTGGGTCGTCGATGCGGCGATCGCGGCGATCGAGACACGCGTCGAAGCGTCCAAGTGTCGCGAGTCGAGCCGAGAACGGGAAGGGCGGAAGCGATGGATCGGACAGAAGCGGCAAAGACGGTCCAACCGGCTCGATAACGCGATAAGGCGAGGTTAAACCCATGTTTGGCGGGCAGGTTATAGGTTAAACGGTGAGCTAGGGGGTGCAACAGGTCGCGTGAACTTGGGTGAATTTTCTGTTCCAGAGCGCGCGGTCTGGCCCTCTCTTGCTTGCATCCCGTTCCCTCTCGCGTCTCTCCCCTCGTTCCCCTGCCGTCATCGTCGTCGTCGCCGCCGCCGCTGCCGCCACCGCCACAGTCGCTACTGCCGCCGCTGCCGCCGCCGCCGCCGCCGCCAGGCCATATCCCGATTCCTCCGACCCCCTTTGCTCTTCTTGTCCGCTTTGGGCACCTCCGACTATGCCGCCACCGCCACCGACGCCGCCACCGCCGCCACCGCCACCACCGCTGTCGCTACCGCCGTTCCGGCATCGCCACCTCCGACGCCGCTACCGCCACCGTTGTTGAATTCTCTTCCTCTCGCACCTACTCGGTCTGTGTTTTACTTTGTCTCTCAATCCACCCCCCGACCCACCCTACCCCACCCCGCTCGCTCCTCTCAGGAGGGAGACTCTCTCACTCTCCCTCTCGGTGCTGTGCCGTCATTAGTCAATGTCGACGCTCGTAGCACGTGGAGTCCCGCAGAATGCACCATCTGTTTGATATCCTTCTGTATCTCCGCTACAAATCCGGACTACGGATTTCCTGTCGCGAAGTCACGGTTGTTCGCTTTCTCGTGTACATACTTCTGTCGTTCGTATTCCGATTTCGCATTGGTAATTTCCATAGGGATTGGCCCCGCCGATCGAAACGTTTCGTCGCCCCTTCTACTCTCGTCGCGCGCGCGCGCGCGCGTGCACCTACGAGCCTCTCCTTTCGGTGGCTGTTTTTTGGGTTTGTTTGTCGGACGCGGTTCCGATACAGGCGAGACGACCCTACAACCGTGGACACGGTCGGTTCGACAAGCACGAGAGTCCGATGAACGCGACGCGTCGCTGGACGCGGTTTCGTCGAACGGGAAAAACGATAAGCCAGCGCGCTCGCGCCCACAGGGCGAAAAGGGTGATTCGCGAGGGAAGGGTGGAAGAAAGGGTTGGCGGCAAAGGATCGCGGAATTTAACCAGCCCTTGCCCTCGCTCGGCGAACAAAGCTTGATTTATTGTAATGAGTTTGCAGAAGTTAAGAGGTCTGTCTCCCCTCCCCGTTCGGACTTCTCTGGCCGCTTAGCTCGATATTCGGACCGGTGTGCGGTTTGATGGGGATCCTCGGATCAACCCCCGTCATAAACCCTTCTTAGCACCGACCTCCCTCGCATCCCCCTGTGAAATATGCATGAACCTTCCGCATACCGATCGCGTTATTTGTTTCACCCGGTCGAAGGAAAAGCGTTCGCGCGCGGCAGGTCGGCGGTCGTCTCGTCGTTTCGTTCGAGAACGCGTTTGCGCATTTTTGCGTTTTTGCGCGTTTCAACGGCAAATCGATTTAGATTCGATTCGCGCCTCGCGGTGAAAAATGCGGAAAGACGATAAAAAGCCGCGAAGGACGAGGAACGATGGAGCGCACCGTTTCGTTGCGTTCTTTGGTAGCCCCGAAATTCGTTTTCGGGCTGGATTTTCTCCCGAAAACGTTCGATTCATTGAGAACTGACGGGGGAGCCATAATTCCCGTCTCGGTTTGACATTAATGCCTCCCCTACTTCGTGCTCGGCAGATAGGCGAGGGGGTTAAGCTCGCTGCGACATATTTATGGAGAGGACGAGATGTTATCGGGCACGAGGACCCTGGGTTTGTCCGATCGCGCTGCGAAATCCGCCCTTCCTACAATCTACTTCGCAATTATCGGGCGCGACGTTAATATTTGAACCGGGACCGTCGCGTTCGTTCCCTTTGCCCTCCTCCCACGATTCGCAAGGAAGCCGTACGTTTCGCTTCGCGATCGTTTCGCGATTCTTGCGCGATTCTTGACGGAACGCGAAGCGAACGCCGAGAGGCCGAAAGAAAGACGCGAGACATCGGAGGCGAACGGTTAACGGGTAACGGCTAACGGCTAACGGCCAACGGCTAACGGCTAACAGCCAACGGCTAACGGCTAACGGCTAACGGCTAACGACTAACGATCGACGACCAACGGTGTGCGACGAGAGCAGCCTCGCCAACGGAGACGGAGACGGAGACGGAGACGGAGACGAAGACGGAGACGGAGACGAAGCCAAAGACAAAGATGGAGAAGGAGTCGGTGACGACGAGCGGTGGGGTAGAGCGGGTCGAGGTGCGTGTAAATTAAAGGCGTCATAGATTTTCGCGGTAGCCCGCAGGATCAGGGCCTTAGATTTGCGTCCGGCAGATTACCCCGGGGGTGAAATGGGACAATGGGCGTTAGTCTGGGCCGACGGCGTATAAATAAGGATCCCCAGGAAGCTTCTGGGGGTAAGGGGACAGCAGGCAGAGGAGATCCTCGCTTGGTAGCGACGTGGTAGCCGAGTAGAAAGCCCGGCTAGTGCTGAGACCGGTCGGCCGTCCATCTTGGCCGTCGCCGTGGCGGTCCTTATCTGCACTCACAGCTCCGCTGCTAGACGTCCGGTGATCTAGGGCACTTCTCCTCTCCTCTCCTCTCCTCTGCTCTCCTCTTTCTCTCTCTCACTCACTCACCACCGTCCCTCCCCTCCCTGCGCCCCATCGCCACTCCCACACCAACGTTCTCTGTCCGTCTCTCCATCGCCGCCGTCTCTCTTCTCAAGTTTTTCCACGCTTCGCAGGAGAGAAGATATTTTCTGCTGTTTCTTCCTAATTCGAGCTTTCGTATTTGCTTTGTCGCTCTCTCGTTCGAGTAATCGAGCAACGAAATCGACGAGAGACAGACGAGAATCGTAAACGATACGAAACGCGAAAGGCCGTGTTTGGAAAGGCTACGAGAAGACGATTTTCCTAGCTCTCGTGGACGGGTATAACGGAGTCCCGTCACACAGCTGTTTGTGCATACCGAATCACCGACTTTCCATGGGATCTCGGTCGGATCTCGTGAAACGTTAATCGCGGTAGCACATACTTATCGCGCGTTGCCGACACGTAGGCTCGTCCCGTGCGAGGCTGTTCGCGGTACTCGGTCTTCTTCCCCTTTCTCTCGGTTTTCCTCCTTTCCTCCTTTCCTCCACCGTATACGTCTCTCCGGTTCGAAGAGGAGACCGGACCGTTGAATATTCGAATCACCCGTTTGGAATTATGGAGGAGGAAAGGTCGCGCGCGGACGTCCGAAATTCCAAGTGGAAGAGAATAGTTTTAGGCGAAGACCGAGCTGACTCGAACCTGGGAGTACGTCGCGGAAGAACGTTCGAAGGGAAGATGTCGCCTGGCAGGATTCGAAAGCCTCTTTGTTTTCGAAACGACAACCGCTGCGCGCATCGCGTATTTACGCGACATCGACTATTTGGCAATTTGGCAATTTGGCAATTTGGCAATTTGGCAATTTGTAAATTTGTAAATTTTGTTGGGAAACGACAAACGTGCGCGAGCGGTCGAGTCGTCGAGTCGTCGAGAATCTTTGTCGATGGAACTCGGCGGTTGCACGTAGAGCGGTTCGAAACTTGGGAAAAATCAATCCCGCCGGGGTTTCGCGAAACGCCAGTGTCAGTGCAATTCATTTGCATGGGAATTGCACTCGGCGGAGATGGCTGCAGCCCGGTATCGATTTTAAGTGGACCGGCAGGCTGTCCCGTCAGCCTGCTGTCTCGTCTTCCCTTGGACAGAAGCTACTCGAGGACGCGCAAGCGCTGCTGCGAAAACTTCTCTCGTGGAAAGTTCACGGAACCTCTAAACTCCGAGGGCGAGAGCGGGGCCTCCCGCCTCGGCCTCGTTTCGCCGTTGCGCTTCGCTTCGATTTCGCTTGTTCCTCTGTATTTCGACGCGTACTTTCATGTACTCTCGCGTATTACTCGCGGGCAGCGTTCGGGTACTCTGCCACGAATCGCCGAAAATACCGAGACGTTCCGAGTCGAGGGTCGAGAGTTTTGCGGCGACCACGGAACCGGCTGCCACGGGGAACGCCGTACGAACACCGTACGAACGCCGTACGAACGCTATGCGCCGTGGCCGGCAGCCCGTCCGGGTTATCTATACGATATATATTTTATGCGATACCTTCTTTCCGTGGTCGTCGAGTTCCATTAAAAGAGAATGGATGTTTCGCGTTGCGAGAGAGTTTGGAATTGTACGCGAGTTTGAAAGTAGCTCGGGGAACGCGCGGGGATCGGTAGATGGGTGAGATAGGTTAGGCATGAGTCGGATATCCCTCGTGGCCAGTACGTAAGGACAATAAGCCAAAAAGTTGGCAAGGCGAGCATTGCGGGAGCCGTTACCCGTTATGAAACTCAAGGGTGAAGTCAAGATTGTAATTAGCTGGCGCTAAGTTTCGAGGTTTCCCTTGTATTTGAATGCGATCTAGCCGGTGGGGAAGCTGGCTAGCTAACCGAACTGTAGTCGGTTGGTTGACCGTACCACCACCACCCGCCTCGCCCATCCTGGATCGTCGAGACGACTCTGTTTCTACACTCGATACCGCGAGCCAGTCTTACCTACCCTTTTCCCCGTTTCTCCGTTTCTCCGTTTCTCCGTTTCTCCATTCTCTCTTCTTCCTTTCGCATTCTCTCGAAGGAGAGACGACGACGACGCGCCCTATCGCTTGGAAATTTCAAAATTTCCATCGGCTCGCCGACCATCGGGATTTTAAGCTGCCAACGGCGGAAGCAGTTGAAAGGAATTTTGCAAAAGCAAAAGCAATTGCGACAGCGATGGGAAATAAGAAAAGGCAAAATCAAAAAGCACGGCGCGACGCGTAAGCACTGTGCGCGGTTGTGCCTGCTGCGAGTCGCGTAGGGTGAACGTTCGCGGGGAACGAGGCGGGGCTCCCCGAAACACGTACGGCAATTACAACGACCGTTCTGGAAAGTAGCGGAGAGCTTCTGTCCCACGATTGTTATCTACACGTGTTGTTTATCGATTGTTTCGTTGTCTGGAGGCAACTGGCAACCGGCGACTGGCAACTGGCAACTGGCAACCAACAACGTATATCGTGGGGTCGAAAAGCACGGCTGCCGGTAATTGCCAGCAACGAAAAGAGGTACGACCGAACCAACGATATCTTTCGTTTCTAGCCAGAGGTACGGTTCGAACGACACGGACGCGGGCGTTAACCGCGATTTCGATATCGTCGCGGTCCGCGAGACAACACCGACGTCGGTTTCGTCGAAACTTCCGTTTCGAGTTTTCCAATTTTCCAATTTTCCTCGCTCGATCTTGCGATGAACGGCTCGAATGCTACGGAGAATGCGCGCCAGCCGCCGCGGTTTTCCCAGCAATTCCTCGGAGAAATCTTCGAACGTCGAATTCGCTTGCGGCAAATTTGTTTCGCATCGGCCGTCGTTGTAAAACGTTCGCATCGCGAGATGCATCGTCGTCGGTGCGAAGAGATTCTGGCCCGGTTGGTCGCGCGATCCGAACGCTTTCGAATCGGTGGCACGCGTATCCGATGCGGAAGGACGTTTCGCGATTAAACGATAATTGCTCGACGATTACCGATCGATCGAACCGCGGTCGCGGCAACGGCAAGGCAAGAACGACCGAAAGAAGAGCGAGCGGATCGAGCGGATCGAACGGTGACGGACGGCAACGAACCCGGAAAACCAGAGACGAGGAGATGCGTAGGATGGATGGGCGGCGAGCTAGCGAGCGCGTATTACGATCGGTGGTGCGCCCGGTACGGTACACTCCGTTAACGCGCTGCCATTTTCGATAAGAGACGTTGCAAGGACGAGGCTGATCGCGCGCGACGCGTAGGCAAGCTGCTCGTAAAGTGTTTAGCCGAGGGGAAGCTGGCTGAAGGGACAGAGAGAGAGAGAGAGAGAGAGAGAGACTCGGAATACGCCTGAGAAAGACGGAATGAGAGATATAGATAGACAGAGAGAGAGAGAGAGAGCGAGAGGAGAAGGAGGACTCGCCGCCGGAATGGTGTAGATGAGTTAAGCTACACGAGGTCTGACGGTAGTAATTGAGTGCCGCTCTGTCTAGTTAGCACCTCGTGCCACCGGCTGACTCCCGTCACTTTATCGACTAAACGACAGCGATGCGTGACAAATCCATCTTGCCTTAACCGCGGCGGCGACGCCTAGACGCGGTGTACGTCGATTATCGACGTACCATCGTACCTTCGGGTTTCGTTCGCGCTCCGGCTGACATCGATTATGGAATCGAGACGCGCAGCGAGCGAGTCGACCCATCTCGCTGTCCGCGTCCGAATTTCCGCCTCCGTTCGTCTCCGTCTTGGTTCGTCTTGGTTCGTCTTGGCTTTTACGATCGCGCGACAACGGGCTCCGCTAATTACCTACCGCCGCGTCGTTGCAAACAGACCGGACGCCTTGGAGAAAAACGACGCGATGGCGAAGGGCAAAGGACGAAGGACGGAGAACATAGGAGGACGTAGGAAGGAACGGAGGCAGACACGCCGCGAGAAGGAAGATGCTTGGCCGCTTTATCTGTCCGCCGCGTTGCCAGAGGAATCGTTCTTGCGACTAAGCAGCAACGAAGATTTACGTGACGCTCTACCGGGAGAAGATATCTGCCGGTACAGGAGGAGGAAGCATCCAGCTTGTTTCTCTGTACACTCTTTTTTCGACTCGACTTTGCCTTCCCGTACAATCGGAACGTGGCTCGAGAGATCAACGTTTGGATCGGCATTAGAATTCGGGACAGGGATCGAGATCGAGATCGAGATCGAGATCGAAATCGAAATCGGAACGGAACCGAACGTAGAGCGATGCTCGCATCGAATACGCGAAAGACGGTCGAACGACGGTGGACCAAGATTCGACGAGTTTGGCCCCCGAGCGAATAATTAAATTACGCGGACGGGAGCATTCGCGACGCAGCGTGGAAACGGAGTAAGGGAGAATCGAGGGATGGGACGAACAAAGGGAAAAGAAAGACGAAGACGAGAGGAGAAGATGGAAGGACGCTCAAAGCAGGAAGGTGGAAGGTGCGAGGGAGGAGAAGGCTCAAAGTTGAAATTTCACGCGCCATTGTTCGATTCCGGCAAAGGAATAGGAGTTAGAAGCATTTAGGGAGCGGCGAGCAAGCTCGGGGAGGTGAATTACGGTCGTAGATACGCTGTGGCGCGGAGTGGCGCGGAGCGGAGCGGCGCGGCGCGGCGCGGCGCGGAGCGAAGCGGCGAAGAACCGAAGGGATGCCATGGAAGAGAACGGCCGAGGGTGAACGAGGCCAGGGACAAGGTAAGGGGCTGTGCCGGTGCTGAGACTTTAATTCCGAGCTACATCGACCGGCTAACGGAGCAACGATTCTTCGCCGTAAACGACTTCGATTTCGACCCTGCGCTGCGTGGCGAAACGAGATTAATCGGCGGTCCCTTCGCTTCGTTCGTCCTTCCTTGGTCCGCGTTCGGAAAAGACGACGACGGAAGCGAGGAAACGGGCGAACGAGAATACCGAAATCGAATCGAAAGGCCAACTCAGATTTTAGGACTTTGGATTTGCGACCGCGTACGATGCGCGGGGATCTTTCTCGAGAAGATGGGAACGCGGATCGAGAACGAGTCCAAGTGGAAGCGGGACAAGATAACACGAAAATGGAGAAGAACGAGACGCGGGAAGAAGAAGAAGAAGAAAAAGAAGAAGCAGAGGAAGAGGAACGACGAGAAGAATCGGAAGAGGCGGAGGAGGAAGTGGAAGAGGAAGAAGGAGACGAAGAATTAGGAGAGAAAAGGACGGAAGAAGAGAGACGGAGTCAGGAGAAAAGAGGAGGAGCCCGCATTCTCGGAGATTATCGTGCTCGCCATCAGCGTATCACAGCGTCACAGGGTAAGATTTATATGTAGAGTTTATTGTCGCTGAGTCCGCCCTACTGCGTTTTATGGATGTTTTTCGAAGGAGCGCTGCCGCCCGCGTGATCTATCGCAGCTTCCTCACCCTCCCACCTCGCCTTTGCTCTTTCTCTTTCTCTTTCTCTTTTCGCGTCCCTTCCGCGTTCTCTTTCCGTTGGCCGAAGTTTGCCGCGCTCTCTCCCTCTCCCGATCTCCCTCTGTTTCAAGGGTCTCTCTCTCTCTCTCTCTCTCTCTCTCTCTCTTTCTCGGTGCTCCGTAGTTTGCTCCGATTCGGCAGACGGGGGTGGCAGACCGAGGGAGTCGGAGGGATTCCTAATGAACGCCACGACGGAGTCTCTTTTCTTCTGTATCCCTTTCTCGCTTTTCCGCTCGAATCTTCCTCGTCGGACTCGTTCGCGTAGCCAACCGTGCGTCGCTTACTCTACGCGTTAACGCGAGATTTATGCCTCGGACTCTTCGGACGATATCGCATTTACATTTTTGTCGCATCGCTATAAACCATCTACGTACCCCGTCCAACCTACCGACCCAGCAACCCGTGAACGATCGCGCGGCAATCCCTTACCCCTCCGTTTACGTACGAGCGCGGCTACCGTTTCGTTTTAATTCGACACGCGCGCTCGTTTATGCTCGTCGAGAAAGGCTTCTCGTCGATGCGGAAAGCAGATGGCAACGGTAAGACGAATCGTCGCGACGTCTACGCGGGATCCTGAGTTTTGGCTTGTTACGGGTTACGCGTTACTCGCAACGCGGCAACAGCACCGACGAACGGGACTAGGGTGGAAGGACGGTGCGCGTAGGCTGGTAGGGCGACAGGGCGACAGGGCGACAGGGTGGCGGGGCGGCAGGGCGGCGAGAAGGGATCCATGGCGGCAGTATGTTACACGGGTTACCGGCCGGCACGTACGGCTCGCGTCCGGTAGTCAATCGCTCTAATACTCATACTTGGTGCGCCACGTTGCGTATCGGTGGTTGCGCGCACTGCGGTCCACTCCGGTCCGATCCGCGAACTCGTTTTCACCCCTTCCATCTCTTCGACCCTCGCCATCGTACCATCTTTCTTTTCGTTCACCCTCGCAGCTATCGCTGTTGGTTCGCGATCGACTCCACCACCGGTACTCTGTCGGTCTCGCGATTTTCTTTTTTCACCACGCGACCAGACGCGTTCGTTCTTTTCGATTCGTTCTCGTAGCCTTACGCGGAAACGTCTCGATTCGGCGGGTTCGGTGATCGAACGGATCGGCTTTCCTTCCTCCTCCTCGTCCTCCTCCTGCTCCTTCTCTTTCTCCGCGTTCACGCTCGCCGGTGTCGGCGATAAATTCCAGCAACGATCGGCGGAATCGAAGAAACGGTGACGGAACGGTGAAAGCGGCTCGCGACCGAGCGAATCGATCGGCGCGTGTCCCTCGTCGCCGGGTGACCGGGCCTCGAGCCAAAGCTTTGCGCTCTCTGCGGGGTGGCTGTGAAAAATCCCTGAATTATGATAATGGCGCCGACATAATGCGATCCAATGAGGCAATCAAGGGGTGGCAGTGGCACGCCGGTGGCGGCGGCGGCGGCGGCGGCGGCGGCGGTAGTGGTAGTGGCGACGGTGGTGGTGGTAGCGGCGGGAACGGCATTGAACGTCGGTCGACGATATCGATGGTCGATGTCGATGGTCGATGTCGATGTTGGTGTTGGCAATGGTGTCGGTGTCGGTGTCGGTGTCGGTAGCGGTGGCGGTGTTGGCGGCGGTGCGCCTGTGTCGGCGTTGGCGTTGGGACATCGATACCGATATGCCGTTGCCGATGCCGATACCGGGAGAGGTTGTGCCGGTGCCGATGCCGGTGCAGGTGCCGGTGCAGGTACCGGTACCGTGCCGTACCGTGCCGTGCCGTGCCGTGCCCTGCCGATGTTGGCGTTTCGGGGTGACGCGAGTTACGCGTCCCAGGATCGTATTAGCGTTACTGGTCACCGAGCCGAGCCGAACCGAACGAGCTCGGCGATCTATGCGTCGGGGACGATGCAACGCGCGTTGCCGGTATAATTGCAGTTGGTGGGCAGCAGTTGCTACGGAAAGACCCGTTTCCATCAATCGGCTCGGTGAAACGGTCGCGCGACCTCGCGCTTCGATACCGATCGTTGCAACGCGCGCGCGCGATTCGCTCACCGTTTTGCAGCGTCTCTGCTCGTCCATCGAAAACACTTGGAATCGTTTTACGGTAAAGGGCGGCCGGAGACGATAACGCGAACCGTCGGACACGTGGATACGCGGATACGAGAACACGCGGACACGCGAACACGCGCATGCGACGCAACACCTACGGGTGTGACGCTCGTTGATAGAACGGGACGGTGCGCGGTAGTTATGGGACCATGAAGATGTTAATGACCATAAACAAGCAATCACGGTAATCCGCCATGAGTCACTCCGACTGTCCGGCCGACTACGTTGAGATACGACGTGCCATATGCCCGGCGAAACTGCAACCCGTTGCAGTTGAATATGCACCGCAGTCGGCCGACACGGCCGCGTATCTCTCTCTCTCTCTCTCTCTCTCTCTCTCTCTTTCTCCCTCTCTCTCTCACCTCTGGCATTCTCGTTAAACCGCGCGGGAGGGAGGGACGGGCGGCTCGGCGGGCTCGGCAAGCTCGGCAAGCTCGGCAGGCTCGGACGCGACGAGATCGCAGGACATTGCCGCGTTATCGCCTTTCTCATCGTTCGATTCGACTCTGAACGCTGTCGATCGAATGCGAATCGTTGGGAATGCGACGAACAGCTATGTTTCCCGTCGTCGACGAAACGATACCCGGCGGGAAGCGAACGCGAGTCTCGATAAAAGGAGACGACGAGTTCGTCGCGGACGCGCCTCGACAAACGGAAAATTGATCGACCGAATCGAAGCGTCGGAGAAGGACGAAGCATCGCCGACCGTAGGTGTTTTAACAGCTGGCGTAGATTTTTGGCGCGAAGCTGTGTTACGTTACGCGATCGCGCGGTTACGAGTACACGCGAACAGGACTCTACGCGAGCGTGTCCGGTTTGTTTTCGTTGAACGCGAGCGAGCTTGCAACGAAAATCGGGCAAACCGGTTCGACGACGGTCTCGTCGATCGACGTCGAGTTTCTCGCGGAACGAACGAATCGTCGAAACGGAAAAGTTCATTTGGTTGGGTACGCGATAAGATTCGATAAGGAGCGACGACGCGGAATCGCGCTGCCAAAGGACAGGGGAAAAGGGTGGAGACGAGAACGGCGAGTGGCACGGCGGTGAGAGGTGGGAGGGGGGGTGGTGGTGATGGAGGGTGGGTCGGAGAGGGCGAGAAATACGAGGAAACGGGCAAGCACGCGAGCAAGCAAGCGAGGAAGACCGCGAAAAGTTGGCGATGACGGCGGATGTTATTGGCAGCGAGGCCATTCGTCGCGATGATGGATGCCTGACAGGCGCTCGCTCGCTCGCTCGCTCGCCAGGCAGTTATAATAAGTAATGGGCTCGCTTCCGCCGCCGTCGCTGCCTGAAAGCCCGACTGCCTTGCCCGCCGCTTATGCCTCCGATGCCCTGCGAACCTTCGTGCCTTCGCACCGTCTCCTTCTCTTTCTCCGCGATCGTTTACCGTCCTTTTCCACGAACCTCTCGCTTTCCTCTCGTTCTCTCTTTCACCTTTTCATTCCCTGGGGCTGAGCGAGGAGACCGGGCCACTCGTCTTCCTACTCTTTCCATCCGACCTCTGCCGCTTCCTCTTCTTTCTCCTTCTTTCTCCTTCTTTCTCTTTCTTTCTCCTTGTTTCTCCTTGTTTCTCCTTCTCCTCCACCGCCGCTACCACCACCGCCCACCGCCGGCTTCTCCTCCGCTTCCACCCCTGCCTCCACCTCCACCTCCACCTCCGCCTCCGCCTCCGCCTCCGCTGCTGCCTCCACCTCCTCTTCCTCCTTCTCCTCCTCCTCCTCCTCCTCCTCCTCGTAATAACTACAAATCTGTCACGCATTAATTCTCCGTCCGGCATAAATTCGAGCACGGTACAAGCGGAGAAGGAAAAAGTTATCGCGGGGGTAGAGACGGGTAAGCCGACTCACCCCGTTTCGCCTTTTTACCCCCATCCTTTTAGTTTCCTCCGCGCACCAAGAATTCAACTCGCCACGGCAAATGCGGAAGAAATCGAACAAAATTTGAAAATCTGACCAGCGATGCGCGAATCGACAACGTAATTTTTAATCGACTCGAATTCAGACGCCACGCCAACCAGTCGAGATTCGAGATGTTCTCTTTCGTTTCGTGTTTTCTTCATTTTTCTACATACTTTTGAATTTTCACGATCCCTCGAACAAACGGGCGTGAATCGAGGTGGAACGAGTCGCACGATGGACGCGTGACGGAATAGCATCGCGGTTACAAGGTTGCGGGGCAACGAGATCGTCGTGTCGTCGAGGCGGATGAAAAGGGCATCCGCGCGCTCACGAATCACAGAGGAAAACGGAAACGATTCGCTTAACGTTGCTAAGCGGTTCGCAAGGTAACACCGAGAACGTCGTGTATACAGAATGAACGAGAGAGAGAGAGAGAGAGAGAGTGAACGTTCGAGTGGGTGGATGGCGGGGAGGGGTTGGTAAGCGATCAAGAAAGGGAGAGAACGTGAGAGAGAGAGAGAGAGAGAGAGAGAGAGAGAGAAATAGAGCGAGAGCAAGAAGAAGAACGGTACATCAACTACCGTGACAAATAACTCCCCTTCAACGGGGGTCTGCGTCATTTAATTTTCCTTAGCCCCACTGTCGGAATCGATGATCTGCTCTCTCCAGTATCTTACCGAAGACGAATGAGACGACTTAGACGATGTTTCACCACTTTCGAGGTAGGTAGGAACGGGGTGTTCGCCGCCGCTAGATCGATCGGCCGGATACCAATTATTCGTGGAAAATTAACCTTTCGCGTTCGATGGTATCCATCGTTGACGATCGACGAGATAAGAACCGCGTACGCCTTTCGATCGATTTCGACTCGATCGAATCGCAAACCAACGTTACGAAACGCGCCAACGGGAATCGTAGACGGGGAAAAAACGTAGACGAACGAAATTTAAAAGGAAAAGTCTAATTTCGGGGTTGATGCGAAATACGAAGGACCATCGACACCGTTCGAACGATCCTCCCGACGTTTACAGCCTTCAATTTGCCCTTCCGAGAAGGTGGCGGAGCCGGGCGAGCCAGGAATGTTAATTAAAGCCGTTCGCTCCTCGATCTCGCGCTTCGACTAATTAGTCGCGCACAATGCCATCGTGAACGCCGGTAGAAGAGAGGTCGTGCGAGCGAGAAAGAGGAGAGTCGGGCAGCCAGGCAGTCGGGCAGCCAGGCAACCAGGCAGCGAGGCAAGCAGGCAAGCAGGCAGGCAAGCAGGCAGGCAGGCAAGCAGGCAGGCAGGCAGGCAGGCAGGCAGGCACGAACGAGGGAAGGACAAAGCCGGTCACGGCGCGATGCGGCGAAGCGCGGCCGACGAGCTTCGCGGAGCTTCGGCGAGGGGCCAGGGAAAGGGAGGGTTAAGGCTACCAGAAGCGAACTGCTCGTGGCAGCCGGAGATCACTTCACTCGGAAGCGATGTCCAGGATCTCCCGTTCAAAGATGCTCGGCGAACGTCAAACCCGCTCGCTCCCATTCACCGTCGTTGACTCGTCGAGTCGTCGAGTCGTCGAGTCGTCGAGTCCGAAAGAAGAATGCCAATTTGCCGAAAGCTTCGTCCACCGTGGTCGGCTGGAATTCCAGAACGAGCGTTGCTCCGCAAACGTCCTCCGATGCTTTCGAGTCCGACTCGTATTTCGCTGAACAAGGACTGACCGATATCGACCCGTCGCCTCGCCGTGTCTCGCCGTGCCTCGCGTAGAGTCGCATCGAGACACGCTCGATCTTTCTCGTCCGTCGGATTTTCGAGCGACGAGACGACGCGACGCGACGCGACGCGCGTCTTCGCTTCGGCGAAGCTCGGACTTTGCGATCGTTCGGTGTCTCGTCGCGACGAGCGGTTCGTCCGTCGAGTTTGCTCGGGCTACGAATAGCTGGGGAACGCGAGGGGATCTTTCGAACGGGTTTTCTTCGAAATTCGACGGAAACGGAGCTCGTAGGAAAATGTCTGTGCCGTGATTGCGGGCGGCTGCGGATCGACGGCGTAATACGGTTAAAGAGAACGGGAAGAACGAAAGAGGAAGGAGCTTCGTAGCGGGGGACCTCATCTAAAGTTACAAATCGCAATTCTTCCGTGGCCGTGGTTCCGATTCTGTAAAGTTATGTTATGGCGCAAAGTAAGCGGGATTTATCAAGAAAGTTGGTACAACTTTGCTACGACTATTGATGCAATGAAACGATTGGCTCCGCCTCATTTACCACTCCCAACTCGTGCACGCTCCTTTCTTCGGGAACTCTCTTCGGCTCGGGGAAAGGTAATCTTCGTTGTCGTTACTCCTTTACCTTCGAGGATCGGATGCTTTTGTAGTTTCGCCGATTCGTATTCGACGCGCGAAATGCAAACGCAACATTGCCGATTTTCGATCAACGAGAACAGAGAGGAATGCTCGAAAAATACCGAAAAGACATTGTGGGTGGTGGGTGGTGGGCGGTGGGGAGAGGGGGGAAGAACGCTGGCAGAGAAAGAAGAAAAACCTCCGGGCGAGGTTCGGGGAACGATGGTGTAACCTCCTCGGAGGGTAGGAGAGAAATCGTAGGTTTATCTGAAAATATTATGACGGTGTCGACCGCGTTCTCGGTGTAAGGTGGCCGCCGGTTTTGATACGTCCCCAGCGTAGTGTAGTCTCGCGCACGGTCGTATAGCCAAAGATATATGAACGGGATTGCAATCATGTCCGTGTTACCCGGGAGTGTCCTGTTGGGATAATATAAATATTGTACAGTCGTCGCCGTCGTCGTCGTCGTCGCCGTCGCCGTCGCCGTTGCCAGTGGTGGAAGTTGACCCGAGAGCGACCGATCGCGAGAGTCGAAGCCAACGACGGCAGCCGGAAAGAAACGGAAAGACGAAACGTCGAAGCTCGCGACTCTGGTGCTAGAACACGCGAAACAAGAGGATTCGCCAGCGAGCCGGTGGTAGTAGGAATATTGGCACGGGGAGTATTTACGAGGCAAGCAAACGTAAAGCTCGAACCGACGCGTCCCTGGAACAGGTTGAAAAGCTCAAAACTGAATACGAGAGCGAAATAGGAAAGCGTAAACATTCGAAATCTGGACCAAAGAGAGAGAGAGAGAGAGAAGAAGAAGAAGAAGAAGAAGAAAAGCCACGAAAACGAAAATGAAAAAGAAAAAGAAAAAGAAAAAGAAAAAGACAAGGAACAGTTGGTGGGGGAGAAAAGTGGAGCGACTCGTATCTTGCCTGAATGGTACGCGCTGGGGAGAGAAGCGGGTGGCGGGCGGCAGTCGTACTGGTCAGATAAGATTGCGAAACCTGTGCTCCGGTCCCTGGTGTCCTTTAGCTCCTGGCTTCGGGGAAGGAAGATAGCGGCGTCGGTCGACTCCGGAAACGGATTTGGATCGGAAAACGGAGTAGTTACGGATCGGTGGTGCTCGTTTCTTCTGATTTTTAGTCAACGATCGCGACACTTTTGCGATACATCTCGGATTCGAACGTACGGCTACCTATATCGGTTTAGGGTTCACGGTTTGCGGCCGGGAAGAGAACGAGGAGAGCGCCGCGAGGGTCGAGGGAAACGAAGAATCGCGAGTAAGTCCGTCGAGCGACTCGCTTGATGTACCGCGAGGAAAAACTTTTCTAATAGCTACGCCCGTACAGGATTACGCGAAAAATCGAAACGTATGTACGTGTTCGCAAAGGGAACCGTGCCTCCGGAGAATACCGGAAAAATTTTACAGGCATCCGTTTCCCTTTTCGCTTTCCCCTTTCGGCGCGGATCGTTTCGTTGTCGCGCTGCTCCGATTCGTCCCGATCGTGCGCCGAATCTCTTCTTCGTCCGTCTATTATTCGTCTTGGGACGACGTCGGAGATCCGAGTCTACGAAACGGTCGCGGTCCGGCGATTTCGCGGGGCGAAGGAGCAAATGGTAAAATACTGGACGCGTACCGGTCGTACGCGAAAACTCGTGGGAAATTGCGGGAAAGGATCGTCGATGCACCGGACGAACGAACCACCGACAGCAACGAAACGATCGACGGACTGGACGAAACGAGACGGGACGCGTTTGTCACGACTAGGAGCTTTTCCTCTCTCGAAAGCATCCCCTACCGAAACTGGAAGCGGGACGAGGCGAGGAGACGGGGAGTGAAAAGGTCTGGGCGGCGAGACGGGGAGAAGAGAGAAGCGGAGCGACGAGGCGAGGCGAGGCGAGGCGAGGCGAGGCGAGGCGAGGCGAAGCGAGGCGCGGAGTGGGTTCTCTGGCTCTCGAAGCAGCCCCGGCACTGCTTACTACCACGCGCTCGGCTACCCACTCCTCCAAACCACGTTACAAGGGTGGCCAGTATTTATGTACATTGTTGACTGACACGTGGATTTATGTACGTCCGTTATATTATGCGTCCTGTCGTCCGCCGTGTAAAGCCTGTACGCTGGTACCGTTTCGAGCTCGCACGCAACACGTATTTCCCTTGAACTCTTCAACGTCTCGCGTCGCGAAAATCGCGAATTTCCTCCGAAATCGTACCGACGCGACAGCGACTCCGCCGCGACTGATTCCAAGGATCGCGCGGCGGTCTCGCGACGGGTAGATCGGTCTTGCGCCGAGGATTATCGCGACCGAACGGCTGAATACGCGCTTGTAACGCGTCGGTTGTTTGCGAATCCTTCTTAGAGAGTAGAGTCCGATACAAAGCCGACCGTTGCGGCCGACATTCTCGAACCGACGCGGCCCCCGGCGGTGCGAGCATTGTGCCGGTGTTCTCCGGAACCGTCTTACTCGGTCGCTAGAATCGTCCTTGCATCGAATCGACCGTGTGGACGAGACAGCGGACGAGCGCGCGACAGTGAACGTTTTTGCCAGAACCGACGGCGATTCGCGTCGCGAAACATGTATACAAAGTACATGTTGCTACGTTGCTACGGATTTATTTCGACTCGTTGTCGAGTATGAGATCTCGCGAGTATCCGAGAGGAACTGCAAAGGGGAAGGGATGGCGAGGCGAGAAGCCTGCCGATCGGGGATGAAACGGTAGCGACGAGCAGGCATCCGTGGACGCAGGCTGGGTAGGTGCGACGAAACCGAGCGCGATAAATATCGGCTGAAACGGAGGTAATCGGCGGAGTAAGCAGAAAGGCGGCGGTGGCAGCGGTTAAGCGAAACGGTGATGGTAGCGACGACGGCAGTATCGGTGGCGAGACGGTGTTACCGTAGGAGGGATTTTAGTGTCTCGGGGAGTAATAACGTCTCGGGGTGTAGATTATACGGTGTCCGGCCAGGAACGGGCGAGTGCCCAGTTGGGTCCTCCGATGATGCAAGGTCCCCCGGTGCCACCCCCGTCCGGACATATATTAGCATTCTAACCAACCATTATTATATGCCTGGTGAGCCGCGTTGGGCCGAGAGTACCACCAACGCCCATGTTACGTACTTGGACCAAGTTTACCAACAATTCACCGGGGCTCGCGCTCTATAATGGCCCCACGGCTGCTTAATTTATCGCGGTCGTAATTAATAGCTTTGTAATTTTCATACAGGCGTACACGGGCCGCGTCGCGGAATTTATGGATACGTTTTCGCTCGCGATTATCGATTTCGCGCGGTCGTCGACGATAATCGCGCCGCTCTAATCTCCGATGCATTCTTCCGTTGCGCGAGGCGATGCGACTCGACGCGACTCGACGCGACTCGACGCGACACGCAACTTTTACGCTTCGGTCGTTCCTGTCGAGCGATTGGTGCCGCGAACAGGGAACCGAGAATCGCGGCGAGCCGCGACGCGGGTCGCTTCGGTGGTCCAACAACCGTTGATCCCCATCGTCGCTAAACGCCGTTCGCTCGTCACCATTTTCCGACCGAGCCGAGATATCAATTATTAAATATCCCGTTCGTCTTGCAAGTAGTTCCTTCTTTACGACGCTTAAATATAAAATAAGTAGACGGGCGTAGCGGTAAGGTGCTCGCCACGATACCTGCCTGACTTGTGGCTCCATTAGCGCCCCCGGCCGGTAACGTATAGCATAATAAGAGTTTATGTGTCAGGTTGATGCGCCAGAAGGCTACCAGACAAACTCCGCGTAGCATAGAAACCGTTATATTTTCATTAGACCCGCGAGAAAACCGTAACGATGGGTATCTTCGATGAATTCAGCGGGATAGCATCCGCCGTGCTTTACGCGTTTACAAATTGGCCGCAGCCTTTCTCCTCCCGGATGTTCGGTTTCCTTCGAGACTGCTCCGATCGCGCGCATCGCGTCCCCGCTAAATCGCTAAATCGCTAAATCGCGACAACGGGACGTTGCGTTCGCAACGATGGAACAAACGAGAAACGTAGATTGGCGGAAACCGATCGGTCGCGGCTTTCGCTTGGTCTCGATGTTTTCGAAAGGCTCGGGTTGCGTTTCGTTGGAAAACGGGAGGGCCGACGGTAACGACGTACTCGTCTATACGCAGTCGAGCGAGCGAAGCATTATGCAATCTTGGGGTAAACTTAGCACTTAAAGGGGACGGGGGAGTTAATGCAACGTTGTCAAGCTAGCGAGAGGATGGCAAAGGTAGAAGGGGATTGGGGGTGGCGAGGGGCGCAGGCAGCGGGGAACGGTGTGTCGCGGCGAGGCGAGTCGAGGCGAAGCGAGGCGAGGCGAGACGACGCGACGGTCAGAAAAGCCCGATGGAAGGACCCGATGGGCGGTGGTCTATGGTTCCAACTCCCTGGGTCGGGCGATGGGTGGCGGGTGGCTGGTTTGGGCTTGTAAACGTCCGGGAAGCCGGTACGAACGAACCCGCATCCCTCCTTCCGAGATCCCTGCTGTTCGGTCCTCGTTCGACCGACTTGGTTTCGGAGGAACGCGAACGCGGCACGATAGCCCCTTCACTATAGACACCGTAGTTGCGGCTGGTTGGCCGTCACCTCTGCGTCGACGCTCCCTTGTCTCTTCGACTGATTCAATTTGCCTGCCGTGTGGCTGTTTAATTACTGGCCGGAGAGTGGACCATGGATCGCGGGAGGAAGGGAACGCGGGGTCGAAACGAGAGGTGCGCGGCGCGAGGCGCGGACCAACGCTCTCCCAGCCTGGAATAGAGAGGGTTTCACGGAACAAGAAGAAGCACGGAAGCGGAGAACGCGAGCGCACCGGATAAGGGAGAAGGAAAGCCGAGAAGGAAAGGAGAAGCCCGGTGTATCCGCTCGAAAGCGACACACCGTCGCTGCTAACTCCGTTCGCCTCCCGTTCGCCCCTCGTTCGCCCCTCGTTCGTCCCTCGTTCGTCCCTCGTTCGCCCCTCGTTCACCCGGCGTTCACCCCTTTCGCCCCGTTGCGTCGGTCCGTCGTCGGTCCGTCGGTTCCGCCGCACCGGTACCACCGCCACTAAGACACTAACGGAATAACGGCTTTCGCTGGTGGAGATTGTTGTTGATGCTAAAGTAACGGGCAGCCCTGAGGGGCCGCCGCAACGGTACAGAGCACGGGGAGAAGAGAAAGAGAAAGAGCCAGTTATACGAGGAGAAAGCTGACCAGTGGGGGATCGAGAAGAGGCGAGGCGGCTGGGTCAACCCTGCAACGTGTCTTGCAAACCAAACGATTGTCCCGCACCCGTACCCTCCTTGTCGCTGTTCCATTGCCCGTCTCTCGCCACTCTTCTCGCCCTTTCTGCCTTTCGTCTCCCAGCATCTCCGGGACTCTGCGTTTCCGTACCCATTTCCGGTATCCCTCCACCCTGCGTTCGCTAGGCGCTACGTATTCGCGTCCGTGTCCGTGTCCAGCCGCTGTCCGTTCGCCGTAGCGCCCCGTTCCTCCGGCATCGCGCTCGATTTCGAATACCATTTTATCGCGATCTAATGGAAAAGTCTGACGCGCCAATTCTTTGGAACCGTGGAACTCGACGATCCGCCGCATCGCGAAATGGAAAATCGATGCTCGACAATCGGAAGCGACAGCCGAAAAATACCGCGAACCAAAGGGTCTGCCGCGTCTCGCAACCGCGAACCGGTTGACGCAGGTCACGCGAACCGAGCGACGTCGCGCAACCGGAGAAAGATTCGCGTTTTCGAGTTCGCAGGTTTTGCCGTAGATTGGTCGCGAAACGTTATTCGATTGGTGCGATCGTTGGTACACGGTCGAGCGAAAAGAAGCAGCGGCCAAGATGCTCGTACCACCGATCGTCGTGGGACGAACCGCGCAACGACGGGAGATCGCGCGCTCTCGCGCGTGCACGGCCCTCTCGGCGATAAAGTCGACCCCGCGACGAGAAAGCTCGCGTGTTCGCGTTTACCATTTATCGAAACTCCGTGCGCAAGATCGTAACTCGAAGGCGCGAGCCTGCTTCTGTCTTATGCGGATAGGTTTAGAAGCGGAACGTGCCGTATTTACGAATGCGTTTTCCGTTTGCTTCCTCTCTTTCGTGCCTGCCTTCTCTGTTTCATTGTTTTTCTCTGCTCTCCGTTTCGACGTTTTCGCTCTCGCGTTTCAAGACGTTCGCGAGGCGAACGTCCCAAGGCGCGAAAGAAATTTTGCGATCGTCGTCCGCTTTACGGCGTCGGTCGTTCGAGGGAAACGAGGGGAAGGATCCTGGCGGAAGGGGGCCGGAACGAACGGCGGAAGAAAGGAAGAAGGAGCAGAAGAAGCAGAAGGAGAAGAAAGAGAAGAAAGAGAAGAAAGAGAAGAAAGAGAAGAAAGAGAAGAAAAGGAAAAAAATTGTGGCACGAGGAAGGTCGGCGTTGCGGCCTCTCGTCTACGTCAGCACGGGTCCTGGTTGCTTTAATGGAGACACGTTCGCGCGAGCTGCCTCTTACGGCGGCAAAGCCGATTTATCTGCGCCCACGATCCCTTCTCCCTTCTCCCTTCTCCGTTCTCCGTTCTCCCGTCTCCCACCTCCCGACTCTCGTCACCCGTCTCCCTTCTACCTTCTCCCTGTTTCGTTCTTCTTCTAAAGTTCCCGCGTTCTCGGTTCTCGGTTCTCGGTTCTCGGCTATTACCTCTTGGCCCTACGCGCAGCATTCTGCCTCTAGCATCTTTCTTCGCCGAGTCTTTGAGCGGCCACCCCTCCCGTTCCCTCTCTCGGTCGATGTTCTTTCCGTCTCGCTCGGACCAGGCCGGCCGGCTCGGCAACCCGCTTACAAAGAGTATCGTGTCTTACACGGGGATATTTCACTTTCTCGCGCGTTCCGGTTGCAGAAAAATCGAACAGCCGGCACGCAACGCCGCGAGTTTGTCGAACGCGGCGGGATCGACGCGAGGAGGACGTTGGTTCGCGTAACCCGAATTGTCTCGGAGATCGCGAAAACGAAATTGTATCTGGCGGACCGACCGGACGTTGCACCGCGCGTTCGTTCGACTGCAGAAACAAAAAAATACGGACCGATTCGCCGACGAACGCCGCGACGCGTTTCTCGAATCGTCGACTTTACGAGAAAACGAAGGCAAACGGGACAGAGATATCGCGGCTCTGAAAATAGCTCGGCCTCGTCGAGCGTAAAGAAGCCTTCAGCCTCGAGATAAGACCAAACGGTATATCGCATCGAAATCGAATCGTAGATCACGAGGGATTCTGCACGAGGGTTTCATCGAGGGTGGACGACACTCGCGAACGTTCGAGGCCACGAAACTGACCCTCCCGTAGATTCTCGACTACCCTGAAATGGAGTGCGAAGAGAAATTGGAAAGGAGACGTACGGCGCGATGGACGGTGGGTGCTGGAAAGAAGCTGGGCCGGATCGGTCCATCGCTCGAAGAGGGTATAACGCGCGGCGGGACGCGAGAGGCGAGAGGCGAGAGGAGAGAGGAGAGAGGCGAGAGACGAGAGACGAGACGCGCGGTAAACGGAACAACCGCGAAAGAAGCACGGAGAACGAGGAAGGAGGTGGAGCGGAAAGGAGAGGAAACGCGAAAGAGGACGGTGGAAGAAACGACGAGCAAGCACGAGGAAGAAAGGGGACGAAGGAGGAAGGCCGGTCGGAGAAAGAAGGCAAAGGCGAGTGCGGTAAACCGTAGAACCGGAACGGCGGAGTTTGCCCAGGAGGCAATGAAGCACGTCAAGGGGATGATGGACGTCTCCGCATAAACCTGACGAGTGACTCGTGGCGCCTTCAGAAACGACTCTGAGGAGCCCCCTACATCACTTTTATTACGGCCGTCCTCATTTTCATATCTCGTAAAACCTTCGGGCTCTCTCTCCTCTTCTTCCCCGCGGACGAGCTTGATATACGTATAATCCACGATCCGATTCGCGTGGCGAAATTATCAGCTTCCCTCTCCTCGTTTCCTCTCTTTCGTTCGAACGTTCTCGCTTCGACGCGAGGAATTCGTGGCTCTCGACGAGAGCGCGCGCGTTGCACGCCGCTCGCGCGCTCGTCGAGTCTGAGACGCTGTCGGTCTTTCTCCCGACTTTACCGAAACTTCTCCCTCGGAGAAACGCGTCCGTCTTTTCCGCGCTCTTGATCGCGCGTTTCTCTCCGTAAGCGGTAAGGGTTTCCTCTCAGTCACCGGCAACAGGACTGTCGTGAGTGCCGGTACGCTGCCGGCGACAGTGAATGACTGCGCTGCACGTGACACGAGACTGACAGGTTTATGCGAACGCGCGTGTGGGAACATAAAAGGGAACACGTAGCTATGTAGCTGCATGCCCGCCTGCGTGCTTGCTCGCATGCTTGCCGACTGGCTCGCTAGCTCGCTCGCTTGCTTGCCTGCCTGCTTGCTTGCTTGCTTGCTTGCTTGGCTTGCTTGCCCGCCCGCCCGCCAACCCGCCCGTCCGCCTGCTCGCCTGCTCGCCTGCTCGCCTGCCCGTGATGTACGTCTGTTTGTGTAAGTGACACGAGGCGAATGAGTGACGCGTCTACCCTGGCAAGGTCCCTTTGCCCCCTTTCCGCCACCGGCCTTCATCCCCAGTTGTCCCCATCCTCCTTGATTTTCTAAACCTCTATCGGACAATTTGTTTTTACGTGAAAGCGCCGCGAACCCGAGCCACTCGAAAAATTAACGCCCAAGATATCGTCGAGCAAAAAAGAGAGAGAGAGAGAGAGAGAGAGAGAGAGAAAGGGAGGAAAAGAGAAAGAGTGTGGAAGAGAGACGGAGAAACGGAGAAACGGAGAAACGGAGAAACGGAAAGGAATCTAGATATTTCAAGGGTTTGAAATTTACGCAACAGCAACCAGCGACCTTTCCTTTACTTCCATCTAATTCAAAACTATAAATCGAGGGCGTCTGTTGTATGTATGATGGCGGACTGGCGCGAGCCTGCGAGCTTGGAGAACGAACCGACGCGACTGCGGAGAGAAAGAGACGGCAAGAAGGTTCGTGGAAAGACGAAACGAGAGCGAGAAAGAGAGGGAACGAAGGGTTGGGCGGACGGAGACTGCAGAGCCAGAGTAACGTAACAGATGCTGCACAATAAACACCTCCCGTCACTTCGCTCCATAAATCGCGCGGCGGGCTCCTAGAAGAAACATTCAACCTCCATCTACTCCTCATCCTCTTTTCGAACCGAGCTACCATACCAGCCAGCACCTTCTGCCTTTCGTAGCTTTAGCAAAGCATGGTTCGCTCGCGTGTTCGTTCGTGGCCGATGGCGAGACCGCGTCGGATTCCTTATAGGTGACCGACCACGCGCGTTCCATCGCGACAAAATTTCTTCGAGGTCGATTCGATTTCTGTAAGTTGCGCGCGTTAACTTTGCCGTGCCGCTCGATATTTTTCGCCGGAGAATTGC
>CM052088.1:181450-207368 GCA_028453745.1 Agapostemon virescens
CGTTGCGTTGCGTTGCGTTGCGTTGCGTTGCGTTGCGTTGCGTTGCGTTGCGTCCGTCTCGTCTTATCCGTTTTAATCGCAATACGCGTTAACGAACTTACGTTTAACCGTAACGCCACGGTAGGCTTAGCCATAAATTGATAGCGCGAGAGCAGTAAATCGTAGGCGTGTGCGGTTGCCGTGTATTCTCGCGCATCCTACCGATTAGTCGGACACCCCTTTTTAATCGAGATTTACACGGCCGGTGGGACGATTCCGTCGCGAGCAGTTTTCGCGCAGAGATACGTAACCGTCGGAATTGCAATTTCGTCGGCATTCCGTTACGGTCGTTCGAGAAGAGACTCCTAGAAATCGTGCAGCGGCGGTGGCGGCGGCGGCGGCGGCGGCTGCGGTGCGGCTCTCGACTCGACTCGGCGCGGCTCCTTCGAAAAAGTACAGAGAGAGGAGCGATCGCGCGTGAAAGTGACGCGTAGCGGGTCCGGTGGGCACCGAAGGGCACGAGAACGAGCAACGGAACGAGCTGGATAGGAGACGGAGGTTAGGGGCAACCGTGGCCGCGCGCGGCCGTATTGATCTTATCCCCCGACATGAGAAATGCCCGCCGGTTTAATAAACTCCCGGGACTTATGAAGCACGTCAGGGTGATTCACGGCCGCCTCATTGAGTCGTATTTATACAACCGCGACTGATAGATTTATGGAGGACAGCGCAGCGTGGTCCCTCCTGCCCCCTGCCATCCTCCCCCACTACCCGCTCGCCTCTCTGGCCACCCTCCCTCCCACCGCCGCATCCCTGAACGCCGACCACGTGTAACTTTCCGTCCACCGCTGTCGCCGCCGCAACCACCCACCTGCCCACCTGCTCGCCACCCCCTCCCTCTTTGAAGTTTCTTTTCCCGAGCCGGTCAGCGCGCGGGGAGCGGTTCGCATAGACGCGACGATCGTCGAGTTTGTCTCGGGTTCGTCTCGAGTTCGTCGGTTCCGTATCGACGCGTCGTCGGGGACCTCTCTCTCGAATCGAACGGGACGGTGAAATCGAATAAGATACCGAGAAGCGACAAAGGAGAAGGAAGGATCGCAGAATAGACCGGAGTCGAGGCAAACGGTGGGGGGGGGGGGTGGCAGCGAGGACCAAGGTGGAGAGGAAGGAGAACGAGAACGAGAACGAGTGGAAGAAGAAGAAGAAGAAGAAGAAGAAGAAATAAGAAGGGGGCGGGTACGACGCGCATGGTGGACCGTCCATGGATGTCAGAAGGGGTCCATGGCGTCACACACGCACCTCACTTTGCCATCGAGCGAGAGCGAGCAGCCTTATAAAGTAGCCGGGCCACGATTTAATCCGAAATTTATTTCCTCCATTAGTAAGAGCTTGTCTCGCCGCTTCGAGCGCGAGGGAGAGGCTGACGAGGACGACGCTGCCTTTCCATCTCCCCGCCATCCTCGCCGTTTTTAACCTGTCTCTTTTTTCTTTCCTCCCTTCTCTCTCTCTCTCTCTCTCTCTCTCTCTCTCTCTCTCTTTCTTTCTTCGCCTCTCTGCCATGTTTCGTTTCATCGCGGAGACCCTCGGAATGCACGTCGGTGGATCGGTGCATCTTAAGTACACTACTACATTATGACTCCTATATCGCCATCTTTATTATATCCGCGACACACCGGTATCCGCGGTCACGTTTGACGTCGTTTCTTTTCCTATTCTGCTTGGTACTGTTCCTCGCGGGTCGCGTCGTGCAAAGATTTCGCGACCGTTCGGGATTTCGACCGAGTCGCTCGCCGCGTCCGACCTATCCGTCGACGTTCGATGAAATCGCGTATCCGCGCGAGTACTCTCGATGGCAGAGAACGTTGCGTTGAGATCTTAGCACCGAAGACGATCGTCGAAACGCGAGTCGATCGCTACGGACAAATTGCATCTTTCATCTCTGACGCGACGCGCGGACGCAGAGCCGACCGGACCGAGCCGAATCGTACGGAGGTTCGGAGGATGGCTCGGATGTTGGAGATAGAAAGGTAACGCGCGGCAAGTTGCAACGCGACCAAGAGTGGGGGCTGACGTCTCAGTCAGCGGGAAAGGGCGCCAGCTCGTACCGCGTGTCGGTGAACGCGTAATATTCTTCGCCTCCCACCGAACGAATCTACCGCGAGATTTCCGGAGCTTTGGTTTTACGACACCGTTGCGAACTCTCTCCCTTCCTCTCTCTCTCTCTCTCTCTCTCTTTCTCTGTGTGAGCGTGTGTGTCCCTTTTCGCGTTTCCCAAAGAAACTGCCCAGCCTCCCCCTTGCGAATCGATCTCGGTGTTTCGTAGCGTGAAACCGTGCAATCGTTTTTAGTTTCCGTTCGAAATTTCATCTTACCGAAGAAAGGAGGAACAACGACTTTGACAAAGAGCGGCTGTCTTTCAGTCGTGCGTTCCCTTTCGGAAAAATCGGAAAACCGACATTGGACAACTTGGCGTTTAAGAGCGGCGCGACAAACCATGAGATCGGATTTTCTGCTCTTGGATCGACGAGCGACAACGCGATCTATGAGAGTTTGCGACGCGCACGCTTCCCTGCGACGATCCGCGAAAGATTCTTGCGCGCATCTCGATCTCGATCGAAATCGAAAATACAGTTCCCGAACGAAATTCGAAAAATCGAAAAATATAGTAATGGTTTTTTCTTTCCTTGCCCTCTCATTCTCTCATTCTCCCTCTCTCTTTCTCTCTCTCTCTCTTTCTCTCTCTTTCACTCTCTCGGACAAGGCGCGCATCGGTCGCAAGACTCTTCTAGTCGACCGTGGCACCAACAGATGGCGCGAACGGTCTAAAGGTGACTCCATCCGATCAGGACAACGTTTAAATGCGCTTTTCCGAGGAGGGTCGAAACGCGATGAATATCGTCGTTCGTTCGACGAGCGGTGAAAACGTACCGTCGACGCGAGAGCGTCGCGACGAAAGACGCGCGTCGAGAGTTCGTCGAATCGACGGAGTGCACGGCTCGCACGAGGTGTATGCGGTTTACAAGAAATGCTTGGGGTGCGTCGGACGCGGCACACAGAAAACCGAACGAACGAACGCACAAATGAACGACCGACCAACCGACCGACCGACCGACCGACCGATCAACCAAACAACCGACGAATATACGCGAGCGACTGCGGGATTAGGCAAGTACGCAAACGGGTGTACGCGATCCACGGTTGCGCGCACGGTCGCGCGGACAGCGACATATACTCGGAAGCACGATTGTGTGCTCGCGATGGTCGCTCGCTATAAATCAGATTCCCGTGAGATAGCCGGCTAGCTGCTTCACTCCGTTGAGTTTTATCGGGCGTACCGGCGCCGCGTGCTAATTAAACCGACGTGAAATAATCGCGGCCGTTTCACGATTGATCGTTGATCGAGGCCATTCAAGTACCGACGTATACGTTCTTTCCCTCGTTCGTGCGCACTCGCGGGACACGACATACGCGACTGACTTACGACTTCTAGTCGCGTTTCCCTCGACTCCCTGGGCTCTCTCGACGACCCTCTCTCGACTCTCCCTCAACTCTCCCTCGACTCTATCGGTTCTCCTGGTCACCGCGCTTTTCGTCCATGGATCCGCGCGATGCAACCAATTTTTTCGGTCGGTGGTGTTCGCGGTCGGACGGCAACGCGGTCTCGCGCGTCCCGACCGACCGATCGGCGAATCGGCGAATCGGCGAATCGGCCATCGAGTTCCAGCCGAAAGCGAACGCGGCGGCGCGAGTGGTTGCGCGCAAGAAACGCGTCGAGAGACCGAGGAACCGCGTCCTTTGAATCTATCTCGAAAGAACGCGCCGACTAGCCTTCCCCCTCGTTTCGCAAAATAGTTTACGCGCCGATCGGCCTGAAAGACTAAACAGGTTTTCGAGGACGCCGGTAGCAATAAAGACTAATATCGAAGTAGCGTCTAACTCTGTCGAGATACAGCCGAGTGGGACGCGCGTTATCTCGCCGCGATGGCTGAATCTCGTATCTAAACGACGCGCGACCATCCCTCGGCTTTAAAATATGAAGCGTCCTCGCGTTCCTTGACTCGCGATCAAGGACGACTCGCGTCTCCCCGCGGTCGAACGAGAATTGGTCGCGTTCGTCGAATTCGTCCTCGATTCTCGATCTCCGACGCGTCGCCGTTGCGCGGTCTTACCTACTGGCAGGTTATCGTCGCAAAACGTTGGGTCCGGGAATCGATGGGAGAACCGCAAGATCGCGGCGTCGCGACTCGACGTATTTCGCGCGGTACCGGTCCCGCGCGGAAGAATAAAGGCGAGGAAAGATGCTGCGAGGTAATTAATGGCGCGGCGAGTCCGTCGCAAATCACCAGGCCCGTCCTATAACTCACCGCGCTGACGCGTATTTAAATAGAGCCCGATAGACGAAGGACGAGAGAGTCGCGTTGGTGCCCGGCGCGCTGTCGTACGCAAGAGTCCCTGTTCTTCTGCCTTGTCAAAAGCGACGCGGACTTCCAAACTTGTTTGGCTTTAACACGTTAAGCGCTTTCCGTTCAGGCCTCGTCGGTCCCTACGGACCGGCGACAGATTTTTCGTTCTGCTCCTTCTTCTGTTCGTTTCCTTCGTCCTTAAAGAGGAAGGTTTGAGGAAGATTGTCGCGTTTGAAGCTCTAATAGTTTGGCCGGGGCACGACTTCAAAGATTTGCCAAATATTGCCACAAAATCGCTAAATATTGAAGGTATACCCCTTCTTAAAATCGTGAAAAATCTTTAGGTCTCCGATTCTTTTGTAATTTTGGGAACACGTTTCTAGTCGCTCGGTCAGAGTGTATGGCAATTTTTAGGTCGATCGGAATCGAATTGCAGCCGTGGCGCGACTTTGAAATCTCGGGGCGATCAATGGCGAAAATGGGAAAAATGGGGTTGATAAAAGGTAGCTTCCTGAAGTCCCCTGAAACGCTACCCTAGATTTTGAGAGTTCTGCTTAAGACGTTAAGCGCATTACGTTACTCGACTGTTTATACTCTGATTCGTCTATCGGCGAGCGGCCCGGCAAGGCCCGCCTGACGGCTAACCGAGGCTTGAACGGAACGGCACAGAAATTCGGCGTGGCGCTTAACGTGTTAACCAAGCACGAGCGCGTTGCACCGTTCGAACGAGCAGAGGCTCCGTTCGACGCGGCGCGCAACCACGCCACCGATCCGATGGTTCGCAAAAGATTTCGTCGAGATCGTTTCTTTTCTTTTTCCAGCTCGCGCGTCTCTCTTTGCGTTTCACCGTGAACGGTCCATGCTTCGGCGGTCTTTCGACCACGGGATGGTTCGCCGTTCGGGGTGAGTTACCCCTGACGCCAAATCCAGAACTACGATCCTGCCGAGGGAGCATCGTACACGGCGATGCCACGGCATCCTCGACCTACGCTATCGAAAAGCGAGTATTTATAGCTCCATTAAGGCCGGACTAAATCATCGGTGCAGCCACAACTTTGTTGTATCCAAGCCGGTACTGCCCATCCAATAGCTTCCCAACGGCGCGGACCTCTTGTCTAATATTTCGTAGCCCGTGGCGTGGTCTGCCGCGCCTGTATATTTCAAGTACCGATACCGAGGGGCGCAGCATGAAAATTTTCCCGCGTCCCACCCTGCCGATCGAATCGGCGAAAGAATCGATCGTAAAGGGAGAAAACGGAACGAGAAAGAAAGAGAGAGAGAGAGAGAGAGAGAGAGAGAGAGAGAGAGAGAGAGCGTAGTAGCGCGAAACCAAACGGAAAACATCTATCTTTTTCCGGGGAACCGGTCGTCTTTTTCAGCCTATGCTCGTTCGTCGAAGCGAGACGATTCGTTCTGCTGGTCCCGCGGTCCAAGCTAGTTACACTCGCGAGACGACGCAACGAGAGGAATCGTTCGTCGGACAACCGGTCGGGATCGTCCAAGGAAAATCGAACGAGGAATCGCGGCGTGGCTGCGCCTATGCGAACGAATCGGCGCGGAGCGACGCGGCGGCGAGCATCGAGCGGCGAGTCGAAAGCGGGGAGCAGGGGACGGCGGGCAGCGAGCATCCGGTCGGTCGACGGTCGGCGGTCGGTCGATCGGTCGATCGGTCTATCGGGCAATCGTCGTTGTGGTTCGCAACGACGCGTACCATGCTGGCCGGTCGCTATCGAAGAGCAGCCCTTGTAACATAAAATGCTGATTTTATTTAAACGCCAGTCCTCCTTCTCCCTTACCCCCTACCTCGCTTTCCCCGATCCCTCCGCGCGTTCTCCTCTTCGCCCCCCCCCCCCCCCCCCTCTCTCGCTCTCGCTCTCTCTCTCTCTCTCTCTCTCTCTTTCTCTTTCTCTTTTCCCGTTCGTTCTCGTCCAGTTTCGTAGCCACCGGTGTATTTATCGCGGGGCATTCCGGCCGGACGTAAGTATGTCGGTCCCTGGTACGCCCGTTAATAATGTCCTTAATCCTCGAGCTCGAGCTCGAGCTCGAGCCCGAGCCCGAACCCAAGCCGGAGCCAGTGCTCTGCGGCGATCTTCCCACCCCCGCCGAGCTTTTTTGCATATATCGCGGCGAAACGTACACCGAGAGCCAACCGAATTCACGTTTTTCGAGAAGCTTTTCCGACGAAACGTGACGTCTAGTTTACGAGCGTTTCGATCGGCATGGCACACGGCGCGGCGGTGCTGTGCCGCGCGTTCCCCTTGTTCCCCTTGTTCTCTGCGCGATTCCGTGTCTCTTTCGCAATCGTTCGCCTCTTCGATCGGGCGGTTCGATCGCCGACGAGCGTCAGGCGATCGTATTCGTAGCCACGCGCGTACGCGTAACCGGAAGAGAGACGCGAGCCCCCGCTACGGTTAGACGGAACGAAAGGAAACACGCTCGAATCGAAGTCGAGTCGGTCGATCGGTCGATCGGTCGATCGGTCGTACACGCGAGCGCCCGCACGCAACAAGAAGAAACGAGTGGGAAACGCATTTTGCGTTGTATCGCGCGACCCGTTCGCAAAGACTCCGTGAAAACGGAGAGGGGCGAAAACGAGAGAGTCGAGAATTTTATCCTGCGAGGAACGTACACAAATTAATTAAAAGGCTACGCGAAACGAACCGGACCGTCTAATTATCAACGCGGGCGCACAGGCAACCTCGTTTGGTGCAACTACAAAAGTTAGGAAAACCGTGTGGGGCGAAGAGCGAGGGTCGACGACGTTAGCTTTCGCGGAACCGAGAAACGCTCGAGTCTCGGGTAGCGGAAAGGAGGTTGCGGAGAAGAGAATTTCAAGCCACATCGAGACAACCGGAGCTAAACAGCCATCTAAATGCATCCGAGGTGGCGCTCGCTGCCATTACGGCTGATGGACGCTTATTGACGCGCGCCCTGCCAGCAACCGAGCCAAAGCCTAGGAGCCTCCGGCAACCCCTCTAGGATTCCCCGATCGAGAGACTCTCTTGCTTCCTCCCTCTCTCGCTTTGTCCCTCTGTCTCTCGTTGCCCCTCGCCGCTGCAACTACCTCCGCTGCCGGCTCCGCCAGCTCCGCCAGCTCCGCCACCTCCGCTGGCTCCGCCACCTCCGCTACCTCCAGGCTGCCGCGACGTTTCACCTTCTTATCGAAGAACTCGACGCGAACCCCCGGTTCCGCTTCTCGTCTGCTTTCCCTTCTGGACGCGCGTTACGCGTCGCAACCCTTCCGAATGCTCGTCTCGAACCGTGAAACGCCGCGCGCGTCTCTTCTCGTCGAAAGTCGATGCCCTCGGACCGTGAAACGATCAACGTCGACGGATCGAGCTTGGGCGTTTCGAAAGGAATCGCGGCGCGTCGTCCCCGGGCGTAAGGAAGCGAAGGGAAGCGAAGGGAAGCGAAAGGAGAACCTGCTGAGTTCGCGTGGTCGAAGGTCGGTCCGGTTGGTCATCGGGGACGACGCGACGGACCAGCGGTGTCGGTTGATTGGCTCGCATCGATCCGCCGTGCTGGGAGCAATAGATCAGCGAAGACACTGACGCCATGTTGGCCTCGGCAATCTCTCTTTCTCTCCCTCTCTCTGTCTCCCCTTCCGTCTGTTCCGCGTTCGCTCCTTTCGTTCACGGGTCTTTTTTCGTTACTCTTGTACCGGGGATCGTCTTTTCGATGGCGCGACGACCGTTCGAAAGCCACCGGTCAGGACGGACAGAAATTGGCAACGATCGTTTAGTCGCGACGCGACATCGCAAGAGCAAGGAGTGGCAAGTATCGAAGAAGAGTCGCGATACGGTGTGTGCGATACCGCGCGATCGGTTAGGGGTTGGAATGACGAGAGCAAACAGCGTACAGGATGGGAAACGGGATAAACGAATGGAGAAAGAGGAAAGATGGGACAAAGAAAAATGGCAAAGGAAAAGTTAGGGATCTGGATTCGGAAAGGTGAGGCAGAGGGAAAGAGAGAAAGAGAAAGAAAGGTGGTGCCGACGGAGCAGAGAAGAGGAGGGAATGGGAGCGGGTGCGATCGCGGGAATGGGAGCGGAAGCAAGGGAGGATAGCGGTATGGGTTGGGGAAGGGGGGTACGGTTAAGAAGAGAAGGCAGCCAGAAGCGAGCTCGCGGCGTTCGTAGCGCGCTGTTGTTCGATTCGGGCCGCGCGGTTGCGGAGAATACGAACGGCCGAATTATGAAAATGGTCCCCGTGTGACGCGGCAACCACCCTCGCCAGAAGAGATAGCTTCGAGCAATAAACATACCACCCTCGGCAGCCCCGTGACACGCCTTCGATTCTCCGGCGACTCGAGTCGTTTTCAGACCAGACGAGAGACGGGGAGCAAGGCTGCCGGGTGACTGGGTGGATGGGTGGCTGGGCGGCTGGGCGGCTGGGCGGCTGGGCGGCTGGGCGACTGGTCGACCGGGCGACTCTGAAACGGGTGGGAGCCGCGGAGAAGGGGCAGAGGAACGGGATAAGTTGCACCGATTCGCTCCGATAAAGTCTCGAAACTCGCGGAACGGACGAACCGTTTCTTTGTTCTCGCGTGTTGCGAATGCACGAGGATTGCCATACGGCCGCTCGCGTATTTCGTTTTCGAAGGTCGAGCTACTCGCGTCGTCGCGCGATCGTCGCGGTACTCTCGATGCGTTGACGGTGACGGTGACGGCGAGGGTGACGGAAAGGGTGACCGTGAGCAATGAGAAAACGACACTGTCGCGCAACGTAGCGGCCGTTTGGTCGTTTGGTTGTCTCTCGCCATTTAGCCGGTTAGCCGGTTAGCCGGTTAGCTCGTTGAGCCGTTCGGTCGTGCACGACTCTCGAACGCGTCGAGTCGCGCGTCGGTCGACGTCCGTCGTTCGTTCGACCGATTCGTTTTCTCGCTTCGCCCCCGTAAATCTTTTTCAGCCGACCCTGATGGACAGGCTTCATACGCTAATTGGCCACTTTTTTTTTAGTTTTGGACGACGAGTTCGGTCTGGCCAGTGGTTCAACAGGTGTCGTGGCGGTGGGTCACGGGAAACTTTTATTTGAGCGCGCGAGCGAGGGAACCCGTGAGAGGAATAGGGAGAAGGAGAGCGAGGGAACGAGAGAGCGACGTGGAAGGGGTGGAGAAGCAGGGTGAAAGAGGAACTAGAAAGGAGGGTGAGGGAGAGAGGGTGTACGCCGAGTTGAGCGAGCGAACGAGCGAGCGGGAGTCTATTAGTTCACCCCGGAAAAACGCGGCCCCACCGGATCCCTCTGTACGTTGACTCGACCCCGTTGTTTGGTATCGCCGATTTTTTTTCTTCGTTTCCCCTCTTTTTTCCATTGAAACGCGTCGACCACCGTAATCGCTCTGTCGAAGCAATCCCTCACTCGGTCCGATCTCACGACAGAAGGTCCGATAATCCTGCGCGTTGTCCACGCGGCCGAGTTTTGCCAACTTTTCCCGTGCACTGTTCCCGTGCAACGCGAGCGACTCTAGTCGTTAATATTTCCACTCTTTTATCGGATCTATCGGCGCGGTACGCGCCACTGATCTCGTTACCGCTAACCGATCTTTCTCCCCTTTTATCATTCCTTCTCTCTCTCTCTCTCTCTTTCTTATTATATTCTTTATATATATATATATATACATTTACTCACACACCCACGTCTCTTTCTATTTCATCCGTATCCGCATGTCGGTGTTGTCTTCAACTCAGGAAACGATCGTCGTCGATCCATCCGAAATAGACGGTTGGAAGAAGGCACACGGACGGTAAACGCGGACTCGAGCATGACCGTTGGACGATCGATTCATTGTCGTGGAAGGTATTCAAGATTGTCTGCGCGGGATCGCTCTCGTCGATCGATACGTTTGTCGCGGCGGCAACGTTCAAACGTCATCGGTCCATTCAAAAGGAATATCATCGGGTAGATCGGTTTCTTTTATTTGCTTCTCTCGTTACGAGTCTTGTTTGCTTTTTCCCTTTACACGATATTCGTTCTCTCTCTCTCTCTCTTTCTCTGCCCCCCACCGTCTGCCTGTTTTTCCCGTTTCGATTTGCCTCGTAGTAGTAGTAGTAGTAGTAGTAGTTTCCGTCGAGAGTCGTCGAGTCACGGTCGTCTCGGTCATCTCGGTCGTCTCGTTCGTCCGTCGTCGAACGTACGTACCCGAGGAAAGGATCGGCCAGCGCGGACCGATGCGAGCGAATCGATAGGAAATCGCTGCGGGGCGAACGGCGAACCGTCGAGCATCGAGTAGCGTCGATGCGTTCAACGTTCGATCGTAATCCGAAAAGCGGTTGCTCCGAACAGGCGGGAAAATGCTCACGGAAGAGGGAGGAAGAGGGAGGAAGAGGGAGGAAGAGGGAGGAAGAGTATCGGTCACGAAACATCCATGCCGGGATGGGTGCGCGAGACGTTCGCGAAGATGACGGGACGTATTCCGGCACGCATTGTTCGCGCTGCTTCGTCCCTCTCCGCTCGGCGATAGCAGCTAACCAGACATCTCGAACATCGCATAATACTTTTGTATAGGTTAGGTAAGGTAACGTGGCCGTAACGGGCCGATGGAAACGAACCGAGCGGAGATAATAGCAACGCGATAAGAGCACCAGCTCGTTACATTCGGCGTGCCAGCTATGCGACCTCGTTGTCGTTCTCCTCTTTGGTTGGAGCGCGTGCTCGCGCGATAGTTTCCGATACTCTTGGCCAGCGCGCGACTTTGAACTCGAAAAATTTGCGAGATTGCTCGGATCTGTTCGAGTTGCGCCGAGTCGCTTCGAGTCGCTTCGAGTTGCTCGGTTTGGTCGAGTCGATGAAACGGCGAAACCGAAAGGTACCAGCCTGCGCGATCGCTGACGCGATCATCGGTGAAAACGATCGGATCTCGCGTATAAAATCGAAGCGAACCGACCGCATCGAGGTTGGAAAAATGATCTCGCGGAACGATACGCGGTGCGAGCGAGGCTGGCGAGCGGGCGAGCGGGCGAACGAACGAATCGCTCGGTGGATCGGACAGAGCCGCGCGAGCATCGAGCATCGAGCATCGGTCGTTGGAGCGATTCGTTTCGACGCGAATCGCCGCGAATCCGCGCGAATCGGGGAGGAACGGCGCGGCGTCGTTCGACGCGACCGACCGGTCCACGCGTAAACATAATATTTCCACAAATTACAATTCCGCGCTTAAATCCCGTTTAGTCTATCTTTATGCGTCTATGTCGAATCAATATTACGAATACATATTTACGAGCAAATTCACCTCGAAACCACCAATAAGCCGCGTCCTCGTATACATTTCCCGGCGCACGCGTTCCCGATACGGTCGAGGTTTTGATTTTCGTTCTTTGTTCATTTATTTGTTTTTCCCTTTTTACCGAAAAATCTGTCGATTTACGAGGGCCACCGTTTCCATCGCATCGACATTACCGCGTATCTGGTTACGCGCTTTCATTCGTTTATTTATCGCACGGAAATTTCGCTGATTAGTATCGTGCGGACTGCACTAATGCGTTGTCTCGTAATTCATCGATTTTAACGGGGCTGACCACGCCGGTCCATTGAATCCGCTCGCGGGCTCGCTGACATTCGCGTATCGTGACGAGCTCGCGAAAAATTATGGATAATTTCCCAACGTTTCGGCGAGCTTGAAAAAATTGCGCACAGCCGCCATCGGAATCGCCATCGCGATCGCGATCGCGATCGCCATCGTCGTTGCCGTCGCCGTCGTTGCGCGTCGAAACGTATGAAACTTTCGACGGATCCGTATCTCGTGGCGTCGCGATACTTTGCCGTTTCGTTCGGTATCGGCGCGCGAGCGAAATCGTCCTGCGGCGAGATCGGGTTCGTCGGAATCGTGCGCTAAATTTCGCGGCTCCGTGCCGAGATAAGGCCGGTCGCGGACGGAACTCTGCCGAAATGGAAATGGACAAAGTTTCGCCGTGACCGTAACACGAACGAAGCTCGACTAGACTCGACTCGACTAGAACTAGATACCGGCGGAGTTAACGCGAGACCCTGAAAGACGGAAAAGCTCCCGATATCTCTCCGATGTCCGTTTTAAACGGAAAAATTTCCAGCAGCCTACGATCGAGTAGCTGGTACCCGGTCACGTTGAAAGTTTCGTTTCGAGAAGTACAACCGAGGACTATCCCCGCGACAGTTTTCGGAAGGAGGAACGACACGGGGGTCGAGCTACGGTTGGCGCGCAGCTTCGAGTAGGTACCGGAAACGAGACAAACCTATGAAACCCGAACCTCTGTCCAAAGCGGGGCACCGAGAGGAAATACGCGCGCGGCACTGACTTCGATGGTCGTTATCCGGCTCGAATCTATTCCGTATTCGGTATTCCGTATTCCGTATTCCGTATTCCGTATTCCTCTGGTTCCCGGCCGCGACGTTGGTTCGTCGCATTCGTCGTACCGGTCGTTCTCGCTATTCCCGCTATCCTCGCTATTTCTGCTCTTCCCGCTTCCGTCTATTCGCAACGATCCAACTTTATCGGGCAGAATCGCGACATCGAGTGCGATCTCGGAGAATCGTCTCGATACGCGCGACGGCGGTGCGGCTGCGGTGCGGCGGCGGTGCGGCGGCGGTGCGGCGGCGGTGCGACAGTCGGGGGTGTCGTTTAACGGCAGTGTCGGCCGTTCGAACGGCAAATCCATCAGGCGGGTGCCTGGGCATCGTATCCCCCACGGGGCGGATAAATACTTATTTAACGCGCTTATGCATGCCGCCGCGGTAGCGATGCGACCCGTAAATCTGTCCGAGGAAGCACAATGCTGCTAATTATATACATTCCCGTGACGCGAGCGTAGCGAGAGCGAGCGAGAAGGGGCGAGGGACTCGGGGAACTCGGTGAAGAGAGTCTGCGAGAGGTCGAATAGGAGAAAGACGGAGAAAAGGAAGGAAGGCGACCTCTGGTACCCCAGGAACGGCGAGCCACGCTCCCCGAAACCCTCCCCTCGCGTCGCTTCCCCGAACCGTGCCGTCGGCTCAAAAGACTCGCAGATTTATTGCCAAAGAGAGAAGGGAAAATGTCGACCTAAGCTCATACGTACAGGCTTGGCAGTTTGTATGCCCGCGCACTCTCCGTTCGGAGAGGTTACGAATCTAGCGAGAAAGACGGACGGACCGAAAAAGACGAAGAAAGAGCAGCGGAGCGAGCGAGCGAGCGAGCGAGTGCGCGCCAGCTAGCACGCGGAGCGCAGGGGGTCGACGAAGACCGAGCCTGCTAGGATATCGGAAGGGGTGGCTCGCAGAATGAGCGGTGTCGGAGGGTGAACAAGGTGAGGGGAACGCTTACCAGCGCGGGGGGCGAATCGAGGGTGACTGGGGGCGACTGCCAGAGACCCTGGGACGCGGGACAAGGGATACGGGGGGCGCGTTTGGGGAAGGGGGATGGTGGCGGCGGTGGCGGTGGCGGCGGCGGCGGCCAGAGAGTCGGGGGGCGGCAAGAACTGGCAGCAGAGGAAAGAGAACGAAGCTATAAATTCCATCCCTCCGCGTCTCCGCTCGTCGTGCTATATCGTTGATTTATAAATATGACTGTAGCGAAGTATAATAATACGTACGTATCCACCGAGCCGCGTCGATGGTCTCTTCTGCCGGTTTTCCGTGTCTCTGTCGCTTCTCTCCCGTCTCTCTTTGCCCTGTTTCGTTTCGATTCGATTCATTCTTCCTTCGTATCCCCTGATTTCGCTCTTGTCGATCGCGAACCTTGTCTCTTTTTAGCTGGCGCGTGTGTTCGTTACGCGAAAGAGTTTGAAGAAAATAAGGGAGAGAGAGAGAGAGAGATGAAAAGAGAGTTCGTCCCATCGGTGGTCGATGGGGTCGAACTCGAGCAACGACTCGTGCCACGACGTTGGACGCTGTTTTGGTTCGCCTTGCGTTGTCGGATCGTCGCGTAGCTCTCCTGCTCGGCTTGTAATTGAAAATTGATTTACGCGGTCCGGCCAGCGTCGTTCGGTTCGGTACAGCTTCTCTCGTTTCGGCGGAGGCGGAAGCGACGAAGGACGAGGAGGAGGGGAAAGGAGGAGGAAGAGGTCGAGGATGAAAGGAAGACGGGTCGCGCACGGATCGGTGGAAGTTGAACACGGCGAAACATGGGCCGTGCGCGGAAAGGGAAGAAGCGACGCGGAGAAATACAAAAACCAGACTCGAACGTGGCGTCGTCCCCTCGCGGCATAACGTCAGTGGCAGAATATAATCAGGATTTGTAGCGAAGCGGCGCGTCGCGGCGCGGCGCGGAGAACGGTTACGTCCGAAGCAGAAGCGGAAGCAGAAGCAGACGCGTAAAGTCGTAGAGTCGTAGAGTCGTAGAGTCGTAGAGTCGTAGCGTCGTAGAGTCGTGGAGCGGTAGAACCGTCGTGGCGCGGCGTAACCGTGATCCCGTAGAGCCGCAGAGTCGTCTGAACGCGCGGCGATGGGTTCCACGGAAGGACGAGGGGCACGATGGGTCGGGGAGCGGGATTCGTGGGCTCCGTGGGCTTCGTGGGACGCGAAGCGGAGGCGCTGGTGAGACGCTCGGCCGTTATTAAGGCGCGACAAGAACTCTGCCGTGATGAGCGAGCCGCCGTGCCAGAAGATACCGGCAGTGATTTATGCGACAGGGACATCTACCGAGCGCATCCAGCATACCGAGCGCACCGCGCCGACCACCATCGCCGCCGAACCTCGACTACCGTTCTCCCCGTGCTCCGTATCGTCTCGCGAGTCGCGATCGTACCCCGACCATCTTCTCCGTTTTCGCCTTCTCCGTGTCGCACCGTTCGTCGCGAACAATCGCGAACGACGACCGATTTGAGCTTCTCTCTTTCCGTCGACGCCGCTCGTCCGTTCGTCCGTTCGCCCGTTCCCGGTTTCGTCTCGATACGCGTCCCTACTTTTCGTTTCGTCGATACGTCTTTTCCCGTGGTTCCCTTTTCGCGGCCCTCTTCTCCGACGTTTCGTCCGTCTACTTATCCGACCATCTTCCTCTCGTTCCCGCCGCGCCGTCACCGATAAGTCAAAGTTATCCCCGGCAGAGAAAAATGCCAGACGTTTCCCAGAGCAGAGAAAGGCCGGCTTTCTCCAGCGTGATTTGTGACGACTGCTCGCTCAACTCGCCGTGGCAATGAGTCGGTCAGTCGTAAATATCCTGGCAGACTTTAAGACGACGCGCGGTACGGTGCGGTGCGGTGCGGTGCGGTGCGGTGCGGTACGGTGCGGCGAGACGCGGTACGATCCGACGCGACCCGGCGGTGGACGGATGGTCGGATGGTCGGATGGTCGGATGGTTGGACGGACGGATAGACGGATGAACGAACGCGAAGGACGGACGGATGGTCCGACAACGATCGTATCGCCGCGCCATGCGCCATGCGCCACCGAGAATAATCGCCGTCGCCAAAATATCCTTCCGTACCGCTGAAACGGTTTTCGGGATCGTTTCTCTTTTGGCGCGTAGTCGCGGGACTCGATGTTTCCGATCGATCGCCGAGAATTTCACGAATCGAGAAATTCGCTGCGATAGAGATCTCTGTCCGAGTCGAAGACGATGCCCGCAGCCGGTCGAATCGCCGATCAAATTCACGATCGTTCGGTAACCCACCCACTTGGACGGCGAAGCACGGCTCGACTCCACCCCCCTTTTAAATCACTCGTTCTTTAATAATGGACAGATCCCATTATAATACCCAAGATTTATACCTGTGGCCCCCTTTTCTTTTTAGCGATAAATTTCATCGCCTTCTCCCCTTTTCTTTTTCATCGTCGATTAGCAAACTGTCGACCGGCGAACGTCTCGTAAAGATCGAAATAACTTTGAAAGGAGCAACGGTCGAGCGCATCGAACGTTCCAAAATCCACCGACCGAAAGATCGCTCGTCGAACTTGGTTCGCGCCAACCATCGAAAGCACGACCACGAACGAGGGTAAGAAGCGAAAGAAACGAAAGAAGCGAGAGATGCGAAAGAAGGGTGGGAACGGGTGGCGATGCGGAGAGGACGACGAGACCGAGGGAGCGAGCGAGAGAAAGGGAGAGAGAGAGAGAGAGAGAGAGAGAGAGAGAGAGAGAGAGAGAGAGAGAGAGAGAAAGAGAGAACGAGAACGAGAGAGAAGGGAACGAAGGAACAACGAGTTCGCGTGGCTTCGGGGAGTTGACGTACGAGCGATAGGAACCGACCAGACCTATAAATATCGTTGAAACGCGTCAAATAAATTCGAAGCTTTCCCATGACACGGCGCAAAAAGGGAATGGGGTGAGCGATGGTCCGATGCTCGCCGCAAGGGTGACCCCTATTTATAGCCGAATTAAAGCGCGTCACCATTAATTTGCATACCGCGAGCGTACGATCCCGAAGAAACGCAGGGACGCGTCACCGTCGTTCGATACCGCTGGACACGATTCTTACCGATCACGAGCACGACCGAGATATCTTGCGTGGATCGACGTCTGTCGCGAAACGGTTCGCGCACCGGTGGCGGACGGAAACGGGAAGAAAGGAGAGCGAGAGGGGCGAGCGCGAAAACTCGGATAGAGGTCGGAGGACGAGAGGCGGGAGAAAGAGAGAGGGAGAGAGAGAGAGAGAGAGAGAGAGAGAGAGATTCGAAGGAGAGGTAACGAGCCGCTCGATGCGCGCCATAAATTAGCAATTATTTAATTTTCGTAGGGCTCCGGGTCCTTAGACGGCTCTAAATCAGTCTCCGTTGCAAAAAGCATAGATAACTATGACGCATGGCCCCCGGGAAGAGACAGGGGTGCGCTCACCGGATTGCGGCGGTGGTGACTTGGTTCGGACGGGTAGAAAAGCGACGAAGAGAGTCACCGGTGAACGAACGAGAGACGAAGACGGCGGGTCGACGCGAACAACACCGAACGGGTAGTAGGGGCAACGAAGAGAAGAAGAAGAGGGAAAAGGATACGGAGCGACGATCGAAAAACCGAAAGGGGCTGCATGGGGAAAAGCGAAGGGAAAGGAAAAGAAGGACAAGGGAATCGTCGTCGATCGAGACGGACGCGGAATCGGAAGTGGACGCGAAAACGCGAGGAAGCGCGCTTTCGTTTCTTGGGAGCCGCGAAGGAGTTGGTCCGGGTCGGTTCGTCGCGGTCGCGGCCGCCGATTCGGTCGACCGACCGGTCGGAAAGACGAACAGCTAAACGGGTGGTTGAAACGATAACCGGGGCGACGGGTGCACGCTGCTCCACCGTTGTCGTTGCTCTTGCTACGTCGTTGCGCGCGTAAACGCGGACGGAAGACCAACGACGGAAGGCCGGAGCACGAAGAACGGTGGTCGTCGAACGGGCTTCGGAGTACGAGGACGAGGACGAGGACGAGGACGAGGGACGAGGTACAGGGAACGAGGGGCGAAAGAGGACGATGGAGGACGGTGGAGGACGGTGGAGGACGGTGGAGGACGGCGAAGAGGGAGGGAGAGACCGAGAGGAAACCGGAGCGAGCGAACGGGCACACGGAGCTGGGCACAATGGCAACTAGTTTTAATTACAAAGTAAGGTGAAGCGATCAATCATAATGATGTACGTGAGGCAGGCGCGGCCTCTGGGGTGTCGAGGGTGGGATGCAGCGTCGAGGAGAAGGACGAGGAAGAGGAAGAGGAGAAGGGAAACGAAAAGGATGAGAAACGGGGTGGTGGAGGAAGGACGGGCGGGGGCTAGCTGGCGGTGACGCGGCGGGACGGGACGAGGGGGCTTTCGCGTACACTTTGCGTATAATTTACTGGCACTGGATATACCTGAAGTTATGCTATACCGAAGCTGCCGTTGCACCTCTTCGTTTCGTTGTTCGTACTTCTCTCCTCTTCCAACCTCGCTTTCGCGAGCTTTCGCTGTTGTCGACCGATAGCGCAAAGGGTTCTTGCTCGTATTCTCTTCCTCCTCGTTTTTCTCGCTTTGCTCCTTTCCTCCCGATCCTCCTGTTTCTCCCCTTGCCGGTCGCCGCGACGCGTCTCGTCTCGCCTCGCCTCGCCTCGCACCTCGCGTTTTCCATCTTTTTCCATTCCTCTGTCTACCTCTCCCTCTCTCTCTCTCTCTCTCTCTCTCTCTCATTTCCAGGTGCGACGCATCCTAGCCAAGCTCGGTCCGACTCGGACTTGTCCATCTCTTCGTCGATACCCCGACTCGCAGTCCCGTCTCGCGCAAGACTCGACGTCGCGTTTCGCAGACAAGAAATCTCGTCTCTCGCGGTTGTTTTCTCCAAAGTAACAGTTGCGTCGCGCCGCCTCTACGACGGATAGTTTTCGAAAGAATCGCGGGGATCGATTCGTACTCCGTGCCCGTGAACTTCGAACGATGGACGGACGGACGGACGAACGAACGAACGAAGGAGGGTAGCGAAGCGACCCATCGAATCGCGCGAACGTAGAATTAACGCGTCGCGATACGGTAATCGATCGGGGGTAGCCGGCGAGGCGAGGCGAGGCGACGCGACGTACCGCTGGCAACGATTTTTCCGAAGAAAAAAAGGTTTCGATAAAAGATTTTCAAGAGCGCGTACGCGTGTCCGGTCGTGGAATCGCGTCGGTGCTTATCGTCTCTGCGAATGCGAGTAATTTCGCGCGACTAATTAGTCTCTCGTTAGCGAACGCGCCGTTCCACGAGCGGGAACATAAAAAGGAGATAATTTTGCAATACGAATCCGCGACTTATCGGTTTCGCCGGTCCGTTCCCACCGGGGACACTTCCCAACGCGCGTTTCATCGCTGCGAGTTCGCGAAGCGATTAATTAAATTCTGGGGTAATCAAATATGTCGCTCAGCCGTCCAGTTTTAATTAAAGTTCGGACATTATCTATTTGCTTTATCATCGTCGAGTCGACTATCGTCAACTCGGTCGGTCGAGAGCCGAGACGAAAGCGACGGGACGCGACGGGACGCGACGCGACGTTCGGAAGCTCGTTCGATCGAAAACGCGTCGCCTTTCGCGCATCGTTGCGAACGGCGATTCTTTCGTGCCGGTAAACCGTTCGAGCGAACGTCGCTCGTACAGGTGCGAGATCGTAACGGTGTAATCGTTTCTTTCCAAAGTCTCGAAGCGTGTCGCGTCTTTCGTTTACCGAATCGCGTCTCGTCACGACCGTTGGCCGCGCGGTCGCCTTTGGCTTTGCCCTCGTCGGTCCGCGGTCGTCTCTCGCGTCGCCTCGCGACGATAAGATGGTTTTACGTCTTTCGAGTTCCCAACTGCGGCACCTCTTCTATTCCTCGCAATGATTTCGTCGCAATCACCCTCATCCTACCCCGTGCCAGAACCCTCGACGCAGCGGTAATATCGGAGAATGGCGCGACGAAACTACGGGAGGCGGAGAAGCCGACCGACACTTTTGTCGATACACACGGAACGAAGGAGAAAGACACCCGCCGAAAGAGACGGTCTTTCTCTACCGGCGTTCCCGCTATAAAGACCACTCGTGTCATTTCGCAATGACGAAACTTTGCCCCGAATTCGCTCGTTCCTTCGTGTTTTCGCTTTATTCCTCTTCCTCTTCTTCCTTCGGCTACGCCGTTACCGCTGCTGCTGCTGCCACTGCTGCTGCTCGTGCTGGTGTGCTGGTGCTGCTGTATCTGTTTCTGTTTCCGCCGATGCTACGACCGCCGCATTCTTTCTCTTTTCTCCGGTTTTCCGCCCAAGTTGAAACGTATTCGACTCGGTTCGATAGCGTTACGGATATTCGAGTCTCGGTCGCGAGCGAGACGCCGAATAAACGATCCTTTTTCGACAACGAATTTTCTTTTCCTCGACTCGAATCGGACGACCGACCGGCGAAAGCCGACCGTGCCAGAGACCGGTCAAAGTATCCTGGAACGCGAGAAGGATGATGCTAAAAGCAGAAGCGATAGCGGATTAAGGATAAGAAGAAAAAGAAGGAGAAGAAGAAGAAGAAGAAGAGGAAGAAGAAGAAGAAAAAGAAGAAAAAGACGAAGAAGAAGAAGCAGAAGAAGGACAGTCCGGTTGGAACAAAGTTGGAGCCCGAGCGTAAACGGAGCGCGATGGAAGGACACGGGCGCATTTGATATGGACCGTAGATAACTGGTAACGTACGCCGGGGGCGGACTCCCTGTCATGCGGCTACATACCTGCCTACAAGACCGTCCGTTTATACAAGGTGTCTCGCGCAACCATCGTCGGGGAATGTCAGGACCTCGTTTGAATTTTACAAAAGCTCGCGCCGAAATACTTTTGTTCGCGATTCGTTTTTTCCCCGCTACCCCGTCCCTCGACTTTTCGACTCTCCCGGAAGGCCGTTCGGCGCGACGTTTCGACGTTTCGACGTCTCGACGAGTTTATCGGGGACGGAATTATCGGAGAGCGGTAGAAACAGCGAAAACCTGGTCGGACGATGCGACGCGAAGCGAAGCGATCGTGCGACTCGTACGCGGAAGCGTTCACCTTTCGAAGCGTCGATCGCACGGGACACCCTATGGATCGTTGGGACCAACGATCGCCCCGTGGCTCGAGCAACTTTTTTACGGGCGCGTAAACGAGGCGATCGTAGAAATCGGGGGTCAACCGAGTTGTACGAAGCATCGGCCTCGACCCGGCAACGTCTCCCGGAGTACGCGAGCATTCGCGTGCATCGTCTAATCCCGGGACTCGGACCGCGGCATATTATTTATATCGGTGAAGCAGCGGACGACCGGCAGAGTCGTCGGGGCGGGTGATCGCGGCCGGTGGTGTCTGTGTCGGCGGTGCCGATGCCGATGCCGATGCCGATGCCGATGCCGTGTCCGTGCCTGTGCCGTGCCTGTGCCGTGCCTGTGCCTGCTGGTTGGCTATGCTCGGTGGCCGAGTCTTTGCTCGTACCCGTGCCCGTGCCCGTGCCCGTGCCCGTGCCCGTGCCCGTGCTCGGTGGCTGTGCCTGTGCCAGCGACCGCGACGACCAAGCTCTACGATGCTCCCGGTCACGACTCGCGGGCTCCCGTATTTGAATACAATGCATTATATTGTCCGCATCATATCATATATCTCCCTGCTAAATAAACACCGTCTCAATATTTAGGCCCGCGAACCGCCCTGCCGAGAGCTGCCGTATCTCCGAGTATACCTTTACCTCGGACTAAGCAGGGTTCAGGGTCGTCGTCGTCGTCGTCGTCGTCGTCTGTAGCGAGGGAGCGGAGAAAGAGAAACAAAGAGAGAGAGAGAGAGAGAGAGAGAGAGAGAGAGAGAGAGAGAGAGAACGAGGGAGCAGGACTACGAGGAAGAAACGCAACGCAATCGGAGCAACTCTCGGTGGACCAAAGATTCGATGGGTTCGCACATCGCGAATGTAAAGAATTTTTAGGACGACGAAAGAACGATACGTAGAAAAATGGTAGTTCCCTTTGGATAATTTCGCTAAACGAGACGAGACGACACGAGACAAGACGAGACGAGACGAGACGAGACGAGACGAGACGAGACGAGACGAAACGAAACGAAACGAAACGAAACGAAACCAAACGAAAAGAAGATATTAGCTTTCGAATCTATATCGACGCGTGTCGCGCCATCTCGCGGCCGTGTTCGTGGTAATCCGATACGTCGGGTCGACGTCAATTGACATTTAACATGCAGCCGCGCACTTGCCGTTATATGGATCTGTTGGCGCAGTGTATCGCCCCGGGTTTATGATCTCATCGGCCGATTGATTTATGTCGGCAATTATAGCGCAGCTAGGAGTGACGCACGGCTCCGTGTCCCGAATGAGTTATGAGTGTTAATCTCGGGGAAAACCAATGAAGGGCGGCCCTTCGACGACTACGTCGACGATCGTTCGCCTCGTTTCGTGCTCGGCGCGCTTCGCGTCGCCGTCGATCTACCCGCGCCGTGCCTCTTGCCTCGTGCCCCGTATCGCTTACCCCCTCGCAGCGCTTTTCTTTCGCGCGTTCCCCAAACTCTCCGAGTTTCCAGCGTTCTCGCGTTTCCTCGATCGACCGCGAAACCACTGGCCGCATTATCAGTCGACGCACGGACCGTGTCTCCTCGTCCTCCGATCCGGCGCGACCCGATCGTTCGAGGCGACGCGAAACCGTTTGGGTGCTCGCCAATCCACCGTTCCTCGCGAGCCTCCCAAAATATTAATGATCTTTAATCCTCTCTGGCTGGAAAACGCCGCGTTTCGTTTCGTTTCGTTTCGTTTCGTTTCGTTTCGTCGCCTGATCGTCGCGCGCTCCACCCCGCAACGAAGAACGGATATAGCAGCGGAGCTCGTAAAATTTTATCGGGCGATGCGTACCAACGACATCGACGAGCACGCGCACCTTTCGAGGACGCTTCGCGTTCGGGAAACAAGGGGAAAGGTTTCCGGGGGCCGCCGCGCGTCTTTCTCGATCCGGTCGACGATACCGGAGAGAGAATCCGAGCAGCGAACCGGCAGGAGGCGAGCTCGGCGAAGGGAGAAGAAGGCGCGAGGGGTATTTACATTGCTAATGTATCGCTGGCCTAACTTCTAATTAAACAAATTCGCACAACTCTGCGCGGCGCGCGGTTGCCTCGTCGTGGAATTGCTCCGAGCGAAGAAACGACGACGGAAAGGGAGAAAGAGAAGTCCAGAAACCAAGGGGAAACTCTCGCCCTTCCAGTTACCGGAGGGGTCGCTCGTTAGCGCTCTTAACGCGACTTACCGCCCGGAGCGAGCGAGTATCTCCGGTCCCCGATTCATCGAGAAGAACGAATGAATATTTATAAGAAACTGCAAAATAGTACTCCGATCCTTTCTTTTTTCCCTTTTCCCTTTTCCCTTTTCCCTTTTTCCCCTTTTCCCCTTTCCTCGCGGTTTCTCTTTTTCTCCCAGCTTGCGTTCCTTTCGTCGTCTCCTTCCAGTTCTTCCCTCTCGTAAAGATGCTTCCGTTTCGATTCGAATCGGTCCTGCTTCTTCGAGCGCTCGCCAACGACCCGACGAAGAAGGCCGTCCGCCGCGCGTACGCGTTTTCGCACGGTCGTCATCCGGACGTACGCCGGACGGCTCGATCCCGACCGACGCGATAAAAAGGCGGTCCGTTCCGGCACCTGCGAGCCCGACAGAGAACGGAACCCTGTCTACTCGGTTCGATAACGCGAACACAAAGCCGGCACTGTGTCGCGAAGAGGCGCGCCCGCGGCAACTCTCTCGAACACGGTCGAAACGAATTATTCCGCGGCTTGGAAGATTTCCGAATTCCAGCCGAACACGTTCGTCCGCGTGGCAACGTTCGAACGCGCTCCTCTCGAAGGATGGCTGGCCTCGACGACGGTTGCCACGCGGAGTCGCGCGTAGGTGCGGATCTCCGTCGAGCGTCGGAACGAGCGAACGAGCGAACGAGCGGCGCTTTGTGGCCTCGTAAAACAGCGGCAGCCTTGTAAATCTGTGCCCGAGCGTGCCCGCTCCGGCAGATTCTCGTTCCACGCCTCTTCCCTTCTTTCCGTGGTCGCGCGCTCGGTCTCGCGTCGACACCCGGACCTTCGCCACCGTCCGCGTCCGCTTCTCGGTACCCGAGGAAAACGCGCGACGCGTTCTATCGACGACCGACGAAGATCGCGAGGGTCGCGGACGGGCGCCCACTCGCGTACTCGTTGCGTAAAACATTTCGAGAAAAAAGAAAGACGAACGTCGCGATCGCCGGTCCGCGCGGTTGGATTGCGCGTGCCGCGAGGAATATTCTCGGTTTCTCTTCGGTCGACGATCGGTCTCGCGCGTACAACGACAGGGATAAGATAACGCGAACGCGCGGCAAGATTTTTGCCGGACGCGCGCGCGGTCGTGCGGTCGCGCGGTCGCTCGAAATTTTTATTCGTTCGACGCGAACTTAAGCCCGTTGTTCACGGTACGAGGGACCCGTGTAAAGCGAGAAACAAATGTAACGAGGTAGTCGCGTCCTGCTCGGATAGTAGCTTACCCGATCAAGCGCGCCTTGCTCTTACCCTCGAGCGAGACCTTCTTTTTGCAGTGGTCCGTTAGCATGCGCGCGCGACTGCCGTAAAGTAGATGCACGGATCGCGCGTATCTCAACCAACTAAATTGGAACGAGACGGCCGAGAACCGAGAGCCGAGAACCGAGAGCCGAGAACCGAGAACCGAGAACCGAGAATCAACGAGAAATGGAAAAAAGGTGAGACGGCGAGATAGAGACGAAAAGGATGGGATGACTGTGGACGGAGCGAGATTCGAGAAAGCGGGAGGAGAACGACGAGAAGAGGACGGCTCGCGGGAGGATAACGCGAACACCCACCGGACAAACGTGCAGCGGCTTATCCGACTGGCTATCCCACGCGTTCTCGGCCCACAGACGCGCTACGTCTTCATCGTCCGTCGGCGAATTCGCGCGCTAACGGAATTGAAATTATCGAAACGATCGATCGTCGAACGCGCGATATTCCGATCGGTTCTTTCCACGATTTCGGAAAGCCTCTCGACCGCGAAAACGACGAAACCGCCGTCGATAGAATCGAACCGGACCGAGTAAAATGGAAAACCAGAATGCGAGCGGACGACGAGCGCGGTAAGAGAGAACGGGACGGCGCAAACTTGTTGGTAGAAGACGGCGAATCGAAAGAGGGTTAGGGGTTGCTTTAAGGACCTTTCGAGAATCGGTAGCCTCTCTCCGCCGCCCCGATGTTTTATTTTATCCTTCTCGCTCCATAAGATCGCATTCTTTACGACCCATAGGACGAATTCATTACCAGCCTCGGGCAATGGGTAGCCCGAGTTCGCGAGCTTCTCTTTCCCCTGCTTCTCTCTACCCCCACCCCGGTCTTTGCCTACACCCCCTCCTTCTCGGTTTGGCCGTGTGCGTGCACGCGTGTCTCTACTCGTTGGATGCCTTTCTCGCCAAACTGTTGCGAGATACGCGATCCGGTAGACCGATCGTTGCTGAATCGGCGGATCGCGGTGTATCGCGGTGTATCGCGGTGTATCGCTCGTCGGATGGGATAGTAAACGAACGCGCACAGTCTTATACTTTATAACATATATATTTATTTGAGCTTTAATTGCATTTTAAAATACAACCGAAATAATTAAATAATGACAAATCTGGTAAAATGGTTTCAAGAGTCGCGTATACATGATGCATATCTTTGTGGTTGCGCATTTGTAAGTAGGTAGGTACTTTTCGAGCGTATTTTTCGCACGGTTGGCCATTCGCGTATCGTTTTCTCTAGTTTCTGCGAGTGTGTGCACATTCCGCGTTTATTTTGTGCGCGTGTATCGATCTTCGCATCCACGTAGACCTCGTGTCACATTTTTTCGTCCCACTCTCAGCAGTCGTATAGAATTACAATAATAGTAGTAATGTTATCGTTATATCGATAAATACTTTTAAAGTCCGCGATGGAAGAATTAGAGTTTACAAGAAATACGTATACAAGTGTGTTCCGTTCCAGATTCGGGCTCCCTCGTCCTCGAACGCGCGCAATCATCGCTCCTCGGCTAGTTTTCTCTCGCTCGACTCGGATGTCGGCGCCGGTGCTTTCGACTCGCGCAAATCTCGTGCACTTTCTCGCGCAGCCAAACACGCTTCGCGCGTCTTGTCGTCCCTTGTCGTTCCCGTTCCGTCTCGGCATTCGTACTTTTCTCTCTCTCTCTCTCTCTCTCTCTCTCTCTCTCTCTCTCTCTCTCTCA
>CM052088.1:207468-256095 GCA_028453745.1 Agapostemon virescens
TCTCTCTCTGTTGTTCTTTCTCGCGCTCGCCCTTTCGCGATCTTCTGACATTCGTCGACAACAACACTCGACGTTCGAAGTTCGACGCTCGACGCTCGACGCTCGTATGCAAACACGCAGCAGGCACACGGACGGACGGACGGACGGACAGGCGAACGGACGAACGGACGGACCGACGCGCGCTCTCGCTCGTCGTCGTCAAGTACACACGCACGCAGATGCAAGACTATTTCGCTCCGATGATTGTTCGCACCCCGACACGCTCCCTGGGTTGCGATCGATTTTCGGTACGCGCCGCGATTTCAAATTTGTTGCTCCACGCTGATGCGTTGGCGTTATTTTCATCGTGGTATAGATTAGATCGTAATTGTAATCAATATACACGGTGTGTTCGCGATAATTCGAGCGATAATAATGACAGTATTTTACACTTAAAATGCCGCGTCCGCTCGCGCGACGCAATAAATAGTATCTCGAAGAAAGAAAATTTACAATGGTCTACTCGCGCGCTACGAGTGAAGGAAAACGATAATGTTCGAGGACGTCGCGCGTCGCGCGCGCTCGACTCGCCCCGGCCCGCCCTGGCCCGCGCGCGTTCCGAGCAACCGCGAGCCTCGCTATTGCACCGTATCTCGTTGCTTCTCGACGCCAGAGTGTCCGTCGAATCGTTCGCGTTTCTTATCCCGCTTCGGTATCCGGCTATCCGACTATTCGGCGCACCAATTTTACGATTCCCTCTCTCTCTTTCTCTCTCTCCCTTTCGCACCTTTGCAATCTCTCTGTCTCTCTCTCTCTCTCTCTCTCTCTCTGTCTCTCTCTCTCTCTCTCTTTCTCGCTACCTCGAGGAGAATCGACCTCGAACGACTTCACCGGTTTCGTCGCAATAAGTATCAACAAAGAGATTCCTATACAAGGGCGGACCCTAGCCTATCCTATGCTGCGCTAATCAACTACGCTCTTACGTTCTAGAGGTATACATGATGATCCGTCCTTACGACAGCCGTCACGGGTAAGCTTTCCCTTTGTTTGCCTTGGAAAATACTTGTACCCACCCACGCGTTGCCCCGTCTTTCGCGTTTCACGGTTTTCTCTGTTCTCGTTCTTTCCCGCTATCGCGAACACTCTCACTCTCTCTGGCACCCGCACACAAACACACGCGCACACACTTTCTCTCTCACTCTCTCTCCCTTTCGCTCCATACATGCTCGTTTCGCGCATAATCTTCAAAGTTGTTGACCAATCTGGTACCGTTCGTTGCGTATCCCACCCCCGTTGCACCCGTGTTCCGTGTTTCTCGTCGATCCGTGGCGTACTCGCTACCCTTCTCCTAATCGTATCGGTTCCTCGTTGCACGTCGTAAACGCCCTTAAGTATTTATAAAATCACAAACTTGGCCGCGCGCCGAGCCCCTTGACTCAGCAGTGCCGCGAGATATGGTGGCATCACAATTTAATTAACGCACGTTCGACGTTCGACGTTCGACGTTCGACGTTCGTCTCCTCGTTGAACGGATCGGTCCTCGTTGTTGGCGCACCTCGACTGTCCGCACGGCGACGAGACTCGCGCGAACGACGCTTGCGACCGAAATCGAGGGCGACCGCGACCACGACCGTGAGATTGCGCGAACGCGCGACTGCGACGACGAAAGCGGGACAGGAATCGGCGAGAGTCGCGGCGACGACGACGACGACGACGACGACGACGACGACGACGACGGTTCTCGTTCGGACAGCGAGATCGCGAACGCGCGAGGATGGATCGTCGAGGCCGAGGCGTTCGAAAGTCGAAATGTCTCGAACCACTTCGGTGGTCGCTGCTAGTTTTACAGTCGTTACAGTATAGATACACTTATGTACAAGTGGCACCGCTACTTACGGGGCTCGGACTATACGTATTTGCTGGACAACTGTTTGGCCAGCTCCGTATACTTGAGAAATTTCGAGTGCGGACTCTCCTCGAGGGGAGAAGCCGCTGACTGTGACGGGCTACCGTTCGCCTGCGAAAGCGGCGGCGACTTGTTGCGTTGGGACGTCGGCGGCGAGGAAGAACTGTGACCGGTCGCCGATCCTGCCGCGGGACTTTGAGAGACCGCCGCCGCCGCCGCCGCGGCTGCTGCCGCAGCGACCGCCGCGGCCGATCGACCGATCGTCAGCGGGTCCGGGATCACGCCGTCCTTCACGAAGTGCATCTTCGAGAGGTGGTGCCTGTACGCGCCCTTCGAGATGAACGGAGTGTCGCAGAAGGCGCATTTCATGATGGAGTCGGCGGTGACCACGGCGTCGTTGCATGCCCAGCTGAACGCCAAGATGGCACCCGGAGTGGTTCCGGATCCCGGTCCGGTGGCACCCACTCCGCCGCCCGCGGCCGATCCCAGGCCCGACGTCGAGCCGGGCCCGCCGGCGGACCTGCCGCTGCTTCCGCTACCGCCGCTTCCACCGCCGCCGCCTCCGCCTCCGCCGCCGCTGCCTCCGCCGCTGCCGCTTCCGCCTCTGGTCTCGGTTTTGTCGCAGAGTTTTTGCAATGCCGCCAACGGATGGCTGCTGGCCTTGCGACCGTGCGAGTCGACCGCGCCGCCGACGTTTCCTCCACCGCCGCCACCGCCGCCAGGTCCGCCGCCGCCGCCGCCACCGCCACCGCCGCTGCCACCGCCCGACAAGCTGTCGAACATGGAGGAAAGAGCGCCCAAACTGCTGGAGCCTTTGGTGTCGGGCGTACCGCGAGGCGTCACCGATCGGTCGCTGCTCGTCGGACTGCTGGTGCTGTTTCTGCAAGGACTGCGTACCAGCTGTTCCATTTGCCCGGTGGATCTGGGAGTCGGCGGATTTATTCGAGGCGACAACACGTCCCGACCGCTCTCTTCCGCGCTCTCGTGCAAACTACCGCTACCGCCGCGTCGATGATTGAACGAACTTTGTTCCTCCTCGTCCCTGCAGTCGTCGACGATCTCCTTCTTCACGTACACCTCTCGACCGCCGCTCGTCTGAGACTGTTGCTCCTCCTCCGCGGTGGCTCGCTCGTCGGTCTCCTCGTCTTTTGGCTCCTTCTTCACGACGACCGTGGACGACGAGGCGGCGGACGGTGGCGCGGACGGCGGCACGGACGCGAGCGACACCGGTGTCGTCGAACCGCCGGTAACCGACGTCGAACCCGATCCCGATACCCCGGAACCGGAAACGCCCGTGGTCGCGGCCGCGTTCGATTCCTCGTCCCCGGACTCTTCCGTGGCCGGGTGATGACGTCCCGCGGTTAAACTCTGAGGAACCAGTTGCTTGTCCGGCGTGACGCGATGATGATGCGACGCGTGCCTTTCCGGATGGCCCACCGTCGACAGATCGAGCCGCCTTTCGGGCGTCATCGAGTCTGTTCTACCGCCGCTACCGCGCTCCGACACCGAACTGGACTCGCTTCCGCTGCGTTCTCTTCGCGCCGCCATGCTCGTCGAGTAATGCTGTTGTTGTTGTTGCTGCTGTTGCTGTTGCTGTTGCTGCTGCTGCTGCTGATACGATCGCAGGAGATTCATGGTTTGCGGATCGACCAGAGGTTTCGTGTAGTCGACGCTCTCGTCGATGCCCAATCGCTTCAGAATGCTCGTGCCCATCGGTGCTCCGGGCTGGGCGTGATGCAAGCCCGGCGCACCGTGTCTCGCTCGAGAGTCGAAGCTCTTTTCGATCAGCTTCTCGATGGCGTTCAAGACGGACGGGGAGGACGAACTGCCGGTGGACTCGTTGGTCGTTGGGGTCGGCGTGTCCTTGCCGGGGGTGGTCGCGTCGCTGGCCGACGAGGGAGACCGATGATGCCTCGACGAGGAGAGCGGCGAGCTGTCCTCGTTCGCGCTCTTTCGTCCGCTCTCGGTCGTCGGTAACGTCGCCGACAGGTGGTTCGACATCAACGCGTTCTTCAGAAAGTTCCGTTGGTTCGCGCTGACCGTTCCCGCGCCGATGCACTGTCGAATGTGATCGACGAAGATGGTCGTCTCGATCTTGTCGCCGCACTTTTCGCAAGTTATGCGGCCCGCGTGTTTCCCGAGACCGTGGCCGAGACCCGTGGCGGCGTCGCCGTTCTTGAACTCGTTCTGCGCTCGCTCCAGCTCCAACAGCTTCCTCACCGGCAACGATTTCTTGCGCTTCTCCCTCGTCTGCCGACGGCGACCTCCGCTCTCGGTGATCGAGCGCATAATATGCTCCTTGTAATGGGAATTCTTCACCATGTGGTTGCTCAGTTCCTTCAACGAGCTGAACGCTTGATCGCACACCTTGCAAGTTAGCACCGCGCTGACGTGACTGCTGGTCGCTCCGGAACCCGGAGCTCCGGTGGCACCGGCGTGGGGCCCGGTGGAACCGGCGGTACCGCCGGGAACCGCGGTTCCTCCGCCTCCGCCGGCCACGGATCCGCTGCCGCTGCTTCCTCCTCCTCCTCCTCCTCCACCACCGCCGCCGCCGCCACCGGCGCCGCCACCGCCACCGCCGCCGCTCTTGTTCTCGTCCGACGACTTCCACGAGATGATTTGCTCCTGAGAGATGATGTTGGTGTAGTGCTGCGTTTGTTGCATGTGCGAAGTCATTTCGGCAAGGGAACGGAAGCTTTGGCCGCACCACATGCACTTGAGAATCTGTCTGGTCTGTTCCGCTCCTTTGCCCAACCAGACGTCCTGACCGCGCACCAATTTTCTCGGCAACGGCATCGTCTCCTTGATCAACAGATTCAGCTCCGACGGGCTTTGCTTGCTGCCCGGGGTCGCGGATCCTCCGACCCCGGAGCCGGCGCCCGCGCTCCCGCTCGACGCGGACTGGGTTTGATGAGGGGGTTGCGGCGTCGGGATGTTCGGCACGTTGCTCTGTTGGGGATGCAGAGCGGAACCGGTGGGCGGCACGGGCATGTTCACGCCGCAATGTTTCGCCTCCTTCATGTGCGTGGTCATCGCGGCCAACGTGGGAAAGCTCTGCTTGCACCAGACGCACTTGAGCACGTCCTTGGCCTGATCGGCACCCTTGTTGAGCCAGTGAGATTGCCACGCGCTGTGACGACTGCCGGACGTCGAACCCGACGCGTTCCCGCCACCGACACCGGCAACGGCTCCTGCACCACCGCCGCCGCCGCCGCCTCCGCCACCGCCGCCGCTGCCACTGCCACCGCCACCGACGCCTCCACCCGCCGCGTTGCCGGACGCCGATCTGAAGAGGTCCTCGCCGCCCAGTTTGCTGAGCTCGCTCATCTTTTCGAGCGCTTTGGTCGCCTCGCTGGGCTGGTACTTGTTCTCCAAGGCGGACGGTGGCTTGAGTTTGCCGTTCCATAGCTGATGGTGGTCCACCACCACGCCGGCGGTGCTCTTCGGCGACAGTTGCTGTTGACTAGTTGCGGCGGCCGCGACCGCCGCGGCGAAATAAGGGAAATGCGAGGCGACCACGGGCGACGTCCACGGCGACACGACGGGCGGCCTGCCGAAACCGGCGGCGGCCGCCGCCGCCACGGCCTGCGCGGGATCCTGATGAGCCGCGGTGGCGGCCGCAACCGCTGCCGCCGCTGCGGCCGCGGCGGACCCGGAAGCCAGTCGCGACGACTTGCGAACCGGCGGAGGCGGCGACTCTTCCGGTCCCGGTCGTTTTCTGCTCGGCACCGACAGATCCAACGGCCCGTTGTTCGTTTCCGTCGACGAGGACGGGGTCGGCGGTTTGCTCAGATTCAGGATCTGCTCGTCCTCGTCGTCCTCCGTCGAGGAGGCCTTTCTCGTGCTGAAATCGAGGACCGCGGGCAGCGGGGTGGCCGACGGCGAAATCTCGCCGACGCTGCTCGGCGAGACCAGGAGCCCGGGGGTGGCGGCGGGCGGCGAACACGAGGACGAGACCAGCGGCGACACCGAGCCCCGCGACAGAGGCGAGTGGCCGAGCAGCAGCCTCTGGTGAGTTTGTTGCAAGTACGCCGCCATCATGGCCGCGGAATGCGGCGGCAGCAAGGGGTGACCGCCGAGCGGAAGGGGCACGATGCCGCTCGGGCTGACCGGACTCGCGCTGCTCCTCGTTGCTAGCGGCGGTGGGCTACCAGTCGCAGGACCGGACGATTCCCGTGAATCTCTCGATGGACAGCGAGGACTCATCGGTTCCCTGAAACATCAAGCAGACGGGAAAAGCCCGTTACATCGCCTGCTCGACAACGCGTCGTCGCGTCGCGGTCGCGGTCGCGGTCGCGGCTCCTGCAAGAAAAAAGAACGAAAACAGGAAAGACGAAAGGAAAGACGATAACGAAGCCGAATAAAAACCCAAGGAAAAATCGATACCTGTCGAATACTCGTCGACGCTCGTCGGGTGCGAGTCCTCATTAGCCTTGCGCGGATACGCGCGATCGTGCGCGAACCCGCGAGATCAGCGTCGAACGGTCGGTGATTCGAAAACGGCGCGCGGCGGACCGACCGAGCTCTCTCTCGGGTAGGTTGCAGGCGTGTCGACGGCTCGCTCGTAACTGACTGCTTCTGACTGAATGCCGAATGCGTGCCGCGAGATGAAAGGGGAGCAGCGGCACGCATGCAGGGGAAGTTTTCGGGGTCAGGCGGGGCGCCGCGAGGTTCGGAGGCGCCACCGACGCAGCCCGTGGCACACGCATACGCGCACGCACGTTCACAGTCGCAGAGACTGGCATACACGCGCGGAAACGCACAACGCGACCGCCCCCGTGGCAAGCGGTGATGCGGCAAAGCGGTGCCGAGCGTTGGCGAAGCGATGTCACCGACGCGGAGTTGGTGGGATCGTCGTTCGTCGGTCGCCGATCGCCGGTCGTCGCGCCGGTCGCCAGTTACCGGTTGCCGATTGCCCGTGCAACGCGACGCGTAACACGTGCCTATCTCTATTAGCTGTATGACGTCGCACGGCAGTCACCGATATCAGTCTGGCACCGGCTTGTTTATCCCTTCGTCTCTCTCTCTCTCTCTCTTTCTTTCTCACCCCCACGGATATCTCTCTCTCTCTCTCTCTATCTATCTATCTATCCGTTACTCGAGTCGCCTACCGTCCCGTGCGCTCGCGTTTCCCTATCCTTTTATCGGTGCGCGTCCGTCTCGTTCCCCTTCGGAGGCATTTAACACCGTTCGCCGCGTCTAGCTCGTTCACGAGCCGCCCCGTGGCTGCCCCGCGCCGCGCGGCTCGGTATCCGTGACGATTCGTTGCGCTCAAACAACGAGAATACCAGTGTGCGTACGTACACGAAGCTCGCCCGACGTCGGCGACTTCAAAGCGAACGGCAGCATCGCTCCCGTTGATTTAGGCGGTTTACGACGAAGCCTCGAGAGTAAAGCACCGACTAATGAGTTTGAAGCGAACGGCGTTCGTTGAAATTTACGTTTTTACTTTGGACGGTCTCGCCTCCCCGTGTTCCCGACTCCGCTATCCGGCCACCACCTACGCGGGCATCTCGCCGTTGTTCCGCGTCGTTTCGGTTCGCAAAATTGGCGTTTCGTCGTTCGGAAGCAAGGACGTTTGTATCGCGAGCGGCATTTACCTGTCCGGTGGTCCCGTGTCCCTCAAAATCGTAGGATTCAACCGTGCCGTGGCGGATGGCGGTGGAGTGGGTGGAGTCGCATCCTCGTCGTCTTCCTCGTCGGTCGCGTCGCCGTCCTCGTTCTCTTTGGCTGCAGCCGCGCAAACCCTCTCGCTGGGACTGATCGGCCCGTCATCCTCCGCGCAATCGCCCTCCTCTCCTTGGAGGTCGGCGGCCAGCCCTGGCCCAGAGCCTTCGACTCCGTCCTCCCCTGAAATCAAAATATTCTAGGGTTATTCGATTTGCCAATGCGAAGACCGATTCGATCGGATACCGCGACGTTCCATGCGTGAAAATAGAGGATTCGTAAATGCCTTGTCGCCGGGAGAGCGTCGAGCGAAACAATGCCGTTATCTGTTCATTAATCTGCGTTTCGCGACGACGCCAACGTCGAGGATGCGGGACGCTGCGTTTCCGTTCGTCGCGTCTTGACTTTTAATCGAGACGTTTCCGCGTCCGAACGGTAGATAACGAAACGAGACGACGAATCGGAACGGCCCCGACATCGACGTCGTCGCCGTCGCCGTCGCCGTCGCCGTCGCCGTCGCCGTCGCTGTCGTCGAGAACGCGCCCAAGATCGACGAACGGTCTTGGGACAGGGATGGTTCCGAAAGGCGAGTCGCATCGCCATCTTGTTCGAGAGAGAGACGGAAGGCCGAGAAAGCCGATCTTTGGCCAAGGAAAACGAAAGAGGCGGAAAGAAACTCGCACACCTCCCTTTCGAGAGGGTGGGGACAAGCGGATCGAGGAGCACCGTCCTACTTTGCCGACCGACCAACCAAACGATCGTTTGTTCGTCGATGGGTCGCAGAGCAAGGAGGGAAAAGAGATCGCGCATCGATCCGCGGAGGCATCGGCAACTAATTACGCAGATTTATGTCCCCATTGTCCATTGTCTCTCTCGACCGAACCGTCCCTCCGAAGCCCTGCGCGACCGTGAACGATCCGATGGCAGGGAAGCTGCACGCCGAATGCAACCGAGAGCCGGGTCGGGCCGAGCTGACTCGGGTCGGATCGACTCGACTCGATTCGATTCGATTCGATTCGACGCAATTCGACTCGATCGGAATCGGGTCGCGAGAACAGAGTACGAAAGATTTTCAAAGAGGAAACGACCGACTATCGCGAAGAAGGCGACGTCGACGCGCGGTTCGAACGAGGAAGAGGACGACAAACCACCGAGACAAAAGAAAGTATTCGAGGACGCTACGGAATCGAGAGTCCGTATCCAGAGGCCGGGGCGGACCACCACCGGAGGACAGAGCTCCGCCCGTTCCGAACCGTGCGTTCTCGATCTCTTTTCCCCTTTTCGTACAATCTCGTCGAGGTTTTCGTCCGGTTCTCCGCGCGTCGCCTCTTCTCGTTTGGTTTTACCAGTCACACGGCGTGTCCGTACTTCGCACCTTCCTCGCCCTTCCCTCCGACCTCTTTTTCAGGCGACGCGTCGCTCCGCGGAGAGTGGAAGGAAACGAACGGCCGATCGAATTTTCGCGTTTTCGGAGACGGTCGACCGGCGAGGAACCGCGATTCTTGGGTCGGGCCGTAGTCGGCGCCCAACGATATTCGCTCGTTCCCAACTCTACACCACCGGAGATCGGCGTTCTCGCGCCGCGAGGCGCTCTATCGCCTCGTAAATTTGAACACGCTCGAGGTTTACGGTAGCGGCGAGTCTCGTCTCGTCCCGGTTAAATTTATGCGCCATCGGCGCGTTAAATCGGTTACGTTTGCCAGCAATTAAACTCGTTGTTGCGCACGAAGCATCGCGCGTTGCGAAAATTCAAGGCGAGCCGCGTACGCTCGACTGTTTGCAAGGTAAATTCAGATAACGAGATTTTCTTTTCACGCCGTTACACGGACCGCCCCGTTATCCGTGCCTCGATCTTTCGGCGTTGACGATCGCCGCTCCGCTCGACGCGCCCGCGATCCGAAGCGACTCTGGATCTCGATTCTCGATTCCCGATTCTCGATTCCCGATCTTCGAGACTCTGCGTTCTCGTTCCCGGGAGTCCGAGGAAATTGTGTACTCTTGCCGGGCTATGCGTCGATCGGCGCTTTAACGGATGCGAAACGGTGCGGAACAACGGAAATCTGGTGCGCGCGGTGGGATAAATCGAAAAAGCTGGAAAACAAACGGGCGCGCGAGAACGAAACGCGAGACGGAAGGCGGAAAGGAGCGGCGGCGGCGGCGGCGGTGGCGGCGACGACGACGACGACGAGAGGGAGGAAACAAAAGAAGCGACGGAGGAGGACAAGGCAGGACAGGATAGGAGAGGAGATGAATTCCTGATGCGAGAACCGTCGGGAGGCTGGCGAGGAGAGTGACAGGAGGCAGACGAAGAGACGAACGGATGGACGGGCAGGCAGCCGCACGGACGGACGAACGGACGGACGGACGGACGGACGGATGGACGGACGGACGGACGGCCGAGCGTGCGAGCGAGCGCGAGAACGAGCCAGAGAACGAGCGAGTCCGCAGAAACGACCAAGAGAGAGACCAAGAGCAAAGGGAGGCTCCGCATTGTGATTCTCTCGCGGTCTGCCAGAGTGTGACTGACGGGTGAATCCATTCTCCTTCCCCCCGTCCTTCTTTCTGCCTTTCGCTCGTTCTCCCGCTCGCATCCCCCTCTCGCCGAGGTTGCTTCTTCCTCTCGAGGCAACCGGCTCTCGAATCCGCGACGCTCGACCTCGAAAAGATCGTTCGAAGCGTCCGCGTGCACCGCGTACTCTCTATCTCTATCTGTATCATTTTTGCTTCTCTCTCTCTTTCTCTTTCTCTCGTTTCGACCATCGTATCGTCTGGTCGTCGAATCCAATTTCGAACGTGCCGCCCGATCGCGCCTGGGCCTCGCGGAACGACGGACGCGTCGACGACGATCCGCGTCGGCGACGATTCGAACGAGCGAGCCGTTCGACGCGTACGGCGTCGATGCGAATGTTTACGATTCGGTCCTCCGAGCCGTTCCCCCGTTCCCTCCTCCTGGTTCTCGCGCGGCCCGGTCTCTGGTTCTTCTTTTTCGAATCGCTTTGTCTTCCGAACCGAAACGTCGGGTGGTCGCATTCGTGAGTCACTTAGCCGTCCGAACGAGACGACAGGACAGGACCGAACCGAAGACGGAGCACCGACCTACGATAGTCTACCTGACTGATTGACCGATGAGGCGACCGTTATCCTAAGTCAACACTCACTCCATCAGCCTGTCGAATCGCTCCCCCGTTCTTCGAGCCGCGCCACGTTCCATCGTTCTCGTTCTCCTTCTCGTTCGTTCGGGCTTGTGGGGTTTCGGCCTGCGCCTCGCGATTCCACCTCTGCATAAAAAACGCGTCGTCCACTTCGCGAACGTCCGTCCGTCGATTCCTCGCCGTTGTTTCTCCCCGGTGACGCTTCCCGATTGAGACGTTCTCGAGTCGTTCGATCGCGATGCTCTTCCCCGCTCGGAACCAAGCGACGCGATGCCTCGATAGACGATAGACGCCGAGAAAGACCAAACGCGACAAGGTATCGAAAGCGGAACCGCCGCGTCGCGAACAGCCTTTCCCTTTGCTTTTCAACGGGTATTCCGAAATCGCTGCACTTGGACACGCCTGGTTCAATCTCGCGCGATAGTCGAGACGGTCGCGAAAATCCCGAATCGAAATCCGCATCGACCGATTGCTTTTCTCCGGTACCTTTGCCTATTCGTGCCGCGCGCGAATCTCGTCGTCGTCGTCGGTAGCGGTAGTCGTAGTCGTAGTCGTAGTCGTAGTCGTAGTCAATGTCGATGTCGATGTCGATGTCACGTCGAGGCGCTCGCGCGCGCCCGAATTTGTTTTCGCGTCGCTCCTTTTCAATTTTTCTCCCGTGCCGCGATCATTCCCACAGAGTCGTTGCTCGTACGAGTCGCTACCGCGGCCTCCGTTCGGCGCGAGATCTCGGATTTCCGGAGCTGGCGTTTCAACCGGGCGATTGTTTTCCCGCTTGCCGGCAAAGTTGCGAAAAACGTATCTACCGAGATAGGCGAAAGGCTTTGACCGAGATTCGTCGGCGAATCGAGATCGCTCGTCGATCGCGTTCTCGATCGACCCGATCTCCGCGCTCGCGTTTCGATCGTTGACCTCGAAACATTGTTGGTCGCGCGTTGCGCGTTGCGAGTTGCGAACGCGACAAAGAACGTCGGCGGAGAAAAAACGACAACGAAGCAGAAGGAAGGAAGAAACGAAACGAGAAGGGGCGGAACCGAGACGAATGGAAAAGGAAAGAGAGCCGCGAAAGTGAAAGATGACGAAGCGGCGGACGCGTCTGGACTCGGCGAACGATGGGCTCGAGCGTCGAACGAGAGATCGGCTAACGCGGAGCCACCGAACAACGTATTCTTCCGACGAGGATTTCGGTGACGTGTCCGGTCGAGGATCGCGCCGTTTCCAGATTCGCTCGCCGACGAGCGGCAGCGAGAGGAAGCGATCGAGCGATTCGCGTCGCGCGTACTCGACCGAATGGTATTAATGATCGAGCGCGTACGGTCGCGCCGTAGGTGCGTTCGTTGATGCAGGTAGGACGACCGGATGATGGATGACAGGGTACGCGTCGTCCGGTAAAACCAACCGTTGGTTCGGCCGATCCTTCGTTTGTTGATTCGGTCGCCTCGCTCGCCTGGCCTCTACTCTGCTCGTCTCGTTTGGTCTCGTCTCGTCTCGTCTCTCGTCTCGTCGCGTTTCGTCTCGTTTCGTTTCATCACCCCCCTCCACCTCTCTCTTCCGCACCAGAAGCGGTGCTATGCAACGCCTTGCTCCGTCCGTTCACCCGATCGCGCAACAGGCGACAGTGATGATCGATGCGTGGCTGCCGTAGATGCTGCCGTTGCCGTTGCCGCTGACGTTGCCGTTGCCGCTGCCGCCGCGACCGTGACTCGCGCTCGAAAAAATTGAAAACTCTTCGACTCGTTTGGCGACGTCGGTTGGCGGCGATCGAGCCTGACAACGATAAACTCGCATCTCGCGGTCCAATTCCCCGAGGGAACGTTTCGAGCCGGACGCGGTTCGCGAAGAAGTATCGGAAGCTGGAAAGGGTGTCGAGACGTAGCTGCGAGGTGGCGAGGCGGCGAGGTGGCGAGGTGGCGAGGTGGCGAGGTGGCAAGGCTTCGAGCGGCACGGCAACGGGGCATGGGAGCGACGGCCTGCCGAGGTGGCGGAACAGAGACGACAGGAGGACGCCTTCGTCGCGATATCCGTCACTCTTCTTCCCTTCTACAGCGCGCCATCCTCGTTCCGCGTCCGCAACCGCCGAATCTCTTGGTTGCCGCGTCTCTTTCCACCGTGCGGTGTCGCATCGCGACGCCTTTCGAAGCGTCGCTTCTGTTACCGACTGTCGGCGCAGAGTCCGTGACAACAATAATTGTCAGCGAAGCAACGTCTCCCGAGTCGTCGACGACGACGAAGACGACGAAGACGACGACGACGAGCACCGTACAGCGGAGAACGAGCGACGAACGACAAACGACAAACGACAAACGACAAACGACGAACGAACGACAGAGTTAAAAAGTAGATTGTGGAAACGTCGACAAAGAGGAAAAAGGATACGGGTCTCGAAGGGGAAACGAAGAGAGCGAAAGGATCGCGAGACGGATGCCGCGGCTTCGCGAGAAAGACCGACCGACCGGCTCTATTTATAGAACCGGCAACAAACACGGAGCAGCTGGTGTCGATCCGTCCGGTTATCGTTTCGTTTGCACAGCCTCTGTCCGTCGTGGGCGCGCGAAGTGGTCGTATACGCGGTCGTGGTCGTGGTCGTGGTCGTGGTCGTGGTCGTGGCCGTGATCGCGCAAACCCCGTCCATCGATTCGAACGTTTTCTCGCGACCGATTCACCGATTCACCGATCCACCGAGAACGGACGAGCTACGCGAACACCGTCGCACCGGTAACAGGGACAAAGACCCTGCTTCCGACTCGCAACGGCGAGACGAGTGCTCGCCTCGCGACAGCCGTCAAAAAATAAAGCGTGACCGGTCCGTATCTTAATCCCAAAGACGAGCAGAGGATATCCCGCGAGACGACCGACTGGCCGGACTTTGCCGCGAGGAGCGGCTCCCGAAATAGGCTGCCGTCTCGAGAGTCGTACGAACTTACGAACGAACGAACCAACGAACGAGCGAACGAGAGAACGACCGCCTCACCGATCCGTCCTAATAAATATTGTGTCAACGTAAATAAGTGCGCGATGCGGTGGCGCGCGAGGAAAGGCCGAGAGAGCGAGAGAGGGAGAAAGAGAGAGACCGGCCGACGTTCCTCGGAAGAAGACGCCGCACCGACCGGGAACGATCCGTCCTCCGGATGACGGACGGCTGATGTACGGAAGGACAGGTGCGCGCAGCTTTCGATCTCTTTACCCTTGCCTCTCCGTTGCTTCGTCTCTTCCCGTCGCGCTTCTCCGCGTCGCCTCTCGCCGCGACCAACCCCGTTTCCCATTTCTCTGTTCCCGCGTAGACGAGTTCGCGGCGAAGCGAACAAGCGATCGGTAGCAATCGGGTTCGATGGCCCGATTTTCTCGGCACCTATCCGGTTGCGTCGTTCGATGCCGCGCGAGATCGGTCTACGAACGGATCGAGCGAACATCGGTATCGAAAAAGGGAAATTGTTCGAGCGCGATGGCAGGGGAGATTTATGCGACGCGCATGCGACAAAACGTACAACTCGCTGGTTCGTTCGTTCGCTCGTTCGCTCGCTCGCCCATAATATCTGCCCCGCGTTTCTCGGCGTCCCCTACTCCCTGGCGAAATGTCATCGAGACGAAAGACGCGGATACGCGACGACGTCGGTCGCACCCGAGGTAACCGAACCGAACGTTCGTTACGAATTCGTTGGAATTATCTCGAGTCGTGGGTTCGTTCTCGTCGAGAGGGATCGACGAAACGAAGAAAGATAATCGGAGGGACGGAAAGAAGAGCGGTCGGTCGACGGGGTGGGTTGCGCCCGTGTCGAGGCTAGTTAGTACGGGATCGCACCACCTTTGTTTGCACGCCCCACCTTCGACACCGACGCGACAGCACGCACACGCGTGCTTGTACGCGTCCACGCACACCACCGTCGCAGCGGCGGTAGCCGAGGCATTATATCGTGAGCACAGAAGTAATTTATAGTTGCAATAATTTATTGGGTACCATGGGGTTTATACTTGCCTGACGCGTAGCCATCCGTCACCGTCAGTGACGTCACCTCCCTCCACATAATGACTACCTACGCCCCCTTCCCGACTCTTCTCCTCGCCGGTCGGCCGCCAGGGCCGTCGTACCCCCTTCCTGCCTCGGTTACCGTACACCGTACACCCTCCTGCCCAACGAACCCCACTCTTTCTCACCGGTCGGCCGATTTCTCCGGTCGCGCGCGTCTCGCCTCCGCGCGAGCAGACTTTTCTTTCGCGAGTCGCCAAGGGTCGATCGACGCGAGCCAGAAAACTCAAAGCAACCAAACCATCCGAAACGAACACGCCAGGGTAACGCGCGCGCGGTCGACGGCTACTTTTCGCTCGCAGGATGTGCGAAAAGTACGACAAGGGGCAGGAACAGGAGCAGGAATGAGAGCAGGAGCAGTCGCATTCGGCAGACGGCGGCTCTCGATGGCAGCCAGAGACGACGAGTCGGTCCAGAACTAGATACGCTCGTCACGTTTCTAGCTCGCCTCCCGCGAGAGGAACGAGCAAGAAGGAACGGGAGCGGAGGTGGAGAGAGACCGAGGTGCCGGCGGAGGCGGAGGAGGAGGAGGATACGGCGAAGGTGGAGGAGGACGAGGAGGACGAGGAGGACGAGGAGGAAGAGACGAACTTGTCTCGCGGAGAGGGAGATATCGCGTCGCGGTGTTCGTGCTGTCGGAGGAAGCCGACGTTGCGAGTGGAAATGACGTTGACGGGCGTTTGTCACTGTCCCCGGCAAATAATATCCAACACCGCCCGGTACATGCATACGTATATATACATTTATATAGGCGCACACGTAGACGCGCGTATACGTGTATCTATATACATAAATATAATATGTGTGCGCGGGCGCTATACCCGGTCGCTCGTTACCTTCGCGAAGCTTTCTCGGCGTACACACGGGCGAGCGTGCGACGGAAAAGGGGACACGCCGTGGACGCGAACGTGGACACGGAGCGCACGCGAATATCTGGTTCGTCGTACCGTAGACACCGTAGTACCGAGAGACACCCTTTCGGGCTGAATTTTCCTGCTCGACGCACTCTCGCCGTCGCAACCCCCGCATCCCTGCCAATAATCCTGTCTTCACTCTTTGGTTTCCGCTCTCGTCCCTTCGCGAGTTTTACGCTCCGAAATGGATCACCGAGCGAAGAGAAGAAGGAATTGCGGTTTATCGGTCGGAACCACCGGCGCGACCCTAATTAAATTTGGAATCGCGAACGAATCGACGGGGGGTTGCAAGGGGGTTGGGGAGAAGGGAGGGGCGGAGGGACGTTGATCGCGACGAGTACGACTTTTGTCCGTAACGAGTTTGCTCGAGCGAATTCGGGAATTTTTTGTAGAAACGTCGGAGCTCGCGCGACGCGCGACAGAATCTTTGGCGTTCGATCGATCGACGGAGCTAGCCGGCGAACGAACGCGCGACGTCGAACCGTTTTCGTTTCTCTGGCAGCAGATAATTAGGGAAACGTGTTCGAGCCGAAGGAAGGAACGGGTATCGCGCGAGAACGAGGACGATGGGATCGACTCGATCGGGGAGTTCCGCTACGATGGAAGGTGGAAAGGGTGGTACGAGGGTCTTGGCGACAGCCGTCAATCGATTGTCAACCGGGTCAGGCGACCAACCTAACCTAAACCCTCGAATCCTCCTTCTCGTCCTGTTACTCGCGTACGTATCGGTCCGGGCACTGCACGGAACATCTTTGCCTCCTTCTCTCGCCCTCTGCGGCCGCCACCCTCTTCTCTTCTCTTCTCTTCTCTTCTCTTCTCTTCTCTTCGCCGATCTTCCGAGCCACCGGATGCCGTATTCCGACAACCCCGCCCGCTCCAGCGCATCGCCGCATCGCCGCTTGTTTTCGATAACGTCGCAAAAGTTACCAGAGAACAACGCCTTGGCAACGCGCGATCGACGCGAGAAGAATCGAAAGAAACGCGGACGCGTTGATCGCCGTTTCTTTACTTATCGAATTCGAGGCAACGAGTCTTTGGTTTTTTGCGACCGTTCCTCTGGAGAGGATCGTGACAATTCAGGAATAATTGGTAATTGCAGATGGTGGAGCGAAATTCAAAAGTCGATTCGTCGATGTACGCGAACCGCGAGTCGTGCATGGAAGGCCACGCGGAACGAGCGATCCACCGACGATTCGTTTGGCTTACAGTTTGGTTCGCAGCGTCAGGTTCGAGATCGTAATGCCGCGAGTCGCGCGACCGAAGACCGTACGAGAAATTTCGAGAGGTCCTCGACCGAGCAGAAAGTATCGCAAAGTCCGAGGAATCGGCTAGAACGTACGCGCCGCGGCGCGGAATAAGCAACGAGGCGAACGTCTACCGGTCGCGTAGCCGCATAGCCGCTTAGCCGCTTAGCCCGGCTTTCCGGAGCCTCCCACCCCGCCGAGCGTCCACCGTCGATATCAAGACAGCCGTCCGACAGATCAATGCCGTGAGCGGCGGCGGCGGCAGCGGCGGCGGTGGCGGCGACGACGACGACGCCTGGGCGTCCATCGTCGGTCGCCCTTTGGACGGATTCCAGTTGACGGACACGCGCGATCCGCGTCCGCAAGACACGGACGAGAAAATCGAATCGAGCGATCGAGCGATCGACCAACGGCCAACCTCGACGATCGAAGAATACTCTATGCGAAACCGCGGTCAAACCACACCCGTCCGCTTCGTCGCGTATTCGGTGGAAAAGGGGTAGAGGGAATATCGCGTATTCCGACGAGAGAGGAGTTCGTCTCGGAGTCGAGGCGCAGGAAGGGCGAACGTTCGAAACGAGAAAGCTCGCCGTGGACGGAAAGGGTGGAAGAAGCGCGAACGACGGTTCGACTCGGTCCGGTGTGGCCCGACCCGGTCCGCTTCGCGTCCGTCTCCGTCCAGACTTCCCGGGACATCCGAATATCGTTCCGGGAGCGTTTTATTGGTTTCGTCTCTGGTGGATCTCCGGTGGATCCTCGAATCTCGGCGGGTCGGGAAACGCGACCGGGATGCCGGAGCATCCTATCCGTGTTGGGTGCCGGCTGCGATTAAAGGGGGTGACGATCCGTGACGTCGAGTTATTTCGGAACGAACAGGAGGAGCGATGCGCGGGAGTCCGTGGTAGAACCAGAGAATTCGCAGTAAACGTATGTAGGTAGGAGCCGCTTTCTTCGTCGACGCGACCAGGAAGAACGCGAAACGCGCATTCCACGCGTGTCCATTCTGTCGGCACGCCGGACCGTGATGGAACTAACCTCGACCAACCGACGGTCGTCCTTCTTTCTCTCCTCCTTCCTTTGCGTCGCCCACTGTTTGTCGACCGCCGTGCCGCGAATATGCTTCCGCTTTAATAGCTTTCGGATGTCCGTCGTTCGAGTTCGTGTCCTCCCGTCCCTTCTTCGAATCCAACGGAGACCCGTCGAGATTCCAGGACGATCGACTCTCGATTCGCGCGATCGATCGTACGTTCTCGCGATCTTTGACGACGCCGGGCGACTGCGACGCGTCGAAAGAGCAAGGGGTGTGGTAGGCGAAGCGCGAAGGCTGGTTCGCGATAACGAAACAGCAAAAGCTTCGATCCCCTTTCCGGACGCGCTCTCTATCTCATTTTCCGTAAAGGCGCCCTCGACGGTGCAAAGAAGAGAATAAACGAAAAGCAAGAGGGAGCAAGAAACCGAGAAAACAGAGTGGAAGGGCAAAAGAGAGATTCGCTGGCGAAGAAGGAGAAAGAGGAAGAGGAGGAGGAGGAGGAGGAGGAGGAGGAGGAGGAGGAGGAGAAGAAAGAGGTGTAGGAGGGCAGAGGACGGGGAAGAGGAAGAGAGAAAACAAGTGGGATCCAAAGAGGGAGCAAGGGAGAGGATAGCTGTTTCATCTGTCACCTGCAGACGCCGCCTTCCTTTCCGTCATCGTCCCTCTCACCCGAGCGGCATCCACCCCCAGCGACCCCCTTTAATAATAACAACAATAGAGCTGGACTAGCGGCGGTCGGTCGGCACGGTGGCATGTGGACTGGAAGGGGTCGGGGACGTGGGTCGAGGACCGGGAGCCGAGAGCGAGAGCCGAGAGCCGAGAGCCAGCAACCGAGAGAGGGTTGGACGGGGAAAGAGCGGCGCGTCGCGTTGCCTCGCGTCGACTCGCCTCGTCTCGTCTCGCCTCGTCTCGCCTCGCCTCGCCTCGCCTCGCTGGAACGGTACGGGTCACAAGACGGCCGTGTCACGTCCGTTTCCAGCCTCGACCCTTCTCCTCGACAGGTCCACCCCGCGCGTCAACTTCACCCAGGGATGTAGTGGACCACCTTGAGTTTAGCTAGCGTACGTTCGATATCGGGGCGCGCGCAACTACGACAGACCTCAACGTCGCGTTCCTGTTCCCGTTCCCGTTCCCGTTCCCGTTCCCGTTCCCGTTCCCGTCGTCGTTCCCGTCGTCGTTGTCGGTTCCTATAGCCGTACCCACTCGCGTTGCCACTATCGCGTCTTCGTTGGTTGCGAAAGACGCGTAAAAACGTTTCGTTGAAACGGTTAGGGGATGCGACCGGAATGGCTAACCAGCGATTCGAACTCGACCGGTCACGCTGCTTCTCCCGCATTCGACGTTGCTCCACCGTTCAGCGATTGTCGTTTGCCATTTAGCACGTACAGTCTACGATATCTACGGTGGACGGTGGACGGTGGACGGTGGACGGTGGACGGTAGACCGTCGGTTGGTTCGTCCACGTTTCTTGCTACCCTTATTACTCGTCGCGGCTCAACTTCATCAGGGAAATGTCGCGGCGGTCCCTGGAGCGGGAGCATTAACTCGCGCGCACACGCGAGCGTTGCCGCATTCGTACACGCAACACGGTCCTGGCAACGTCCAAAAACGTCTAGGTGCGCGCGAATGCGTTCCCAGTATTTCGCCATAATGCTCTCCGTCCGTGGCGGGGACGAAACTCGTTCCACTTCGCATGTACGTACGTACAACGTAATACGACACGGAAAAATGTAACATCTATTTCGTCTCTACCTTTTCTGGTCGAGGTTCTCTCCTTTTTTCGACGCGTCGAAACGTTGAAAAACCGAGCGGCGAATACGGCGAGCGAACGTTTCGGAAAAGAATAGACGGAACGAGAAGGAACGAGAGGGAACGAGAGGGAACGAGAGGGAAGTAGGGAGAAAGGTAGAAACGGAAAGGACGAGAGCCAGAGAAGGAGAGAAAACGGGTGGGCTGCGAGAGAAAATCGGAACGGCGACGCGGAATGGGCGGAAGGGGCGAAAGGGGTGGAGGAAAGCGGCAGGTCGCGGGCAATGAAATAACTGTTTTTGGAATATAGTTTTTGTCGGGAACTCGGTGATTTCGCGCTGATTCGTGACCCACGAACGCGTCCAGAGCATTAATCGTTCGTAATTTCATTCGATTTAATTACCTGGCCGGCGCGCTCGAATCGAACGAGGCATTAAACCGTCCGAATCGGAGTCGAATGTTTGCATTTTAATACGCGCCGCCGATGTTCTCCGTTCGCGTACACTTTTGCGTTCCCTAATGATAGACGCGTAACGAGTGCGACGCTGCATCGATTAACGCCCGATAATTAGCAGTCGGAAAACGCGGTTTCCGCGATTACGCGATCGCGCGATCACGCGATCACGCATCGTTCACCGTTTCGTTTGATTTCGTTCGATTTCGTTCGATTTCGTTCGGTTTCGACCCGTTCCATTTCGTCGAAAGAATCGAACGGCAGAAGAGCGAGAGGCAGAATCGCTGGCCGATCGTCGCCAAACGATTTTATCGAACGGATACGCGTTATACGATGCACGCGCAAAGTCCAAATAATTTGACGAACGTGGCAAACCAACGCGCTCGCCGCGCGTCCTTCCATTTTCCAACGGTTTTTATTTTTGTTCCTCTCTCGGTTTTTTCGTTCGAACGATAATCCAATCGAGAACGACGACGGGATTGAATTATTAATCGAACGACGCGCGTGGTCGAGGTCGCACGGCCGTTTTCGAGGGCGTGTACGCGCACCGGTTGTCCGGATCCTCGCGATTCGCGCTAGTCGATGCGTCTTTGCGACGATGCGACGATGCGACGATGCAGTGACGAGACGACAAGACGATACGACCACGACGACGACGACGAGTCGCGCGTGGCCGAACGATGCCAAAAATTTCCGAGTCGTTCGATGGCCAGAAGACTCGCGAACGCCAACGTCGACGCTTTCATCGATCGAATCGAGACGAGCGTTCGACAAACTTTCGCAATGACCGCGACGAGATCGAGACTGGCGCGCCTCGGAGTCTCGAACGGAGGTACGCGGGTGTAAACGCGAAGATGCGAAACACGAAAGGATAGAGAAAATCGAGAGACGAAGAAAGAAGGAGGGCGCGAGCGAACGATGCGGACGATCGAAGAAGAAGAAAAGTAAGAGTCGTCGATGAGAAGGGGTAGACGGCCCCGAAAGGAGCTTTGTCTCGATCGTCGTCGGCCTTGAATAATCTCGTCCTCGGAAATTTGATCGACACCGGTCAAACGAGTCGACCGGACTTCAAATACACAGGTACGCGCGGTTGGTTCTCTCGGTTCCCTTCGCGTTATCCTCTTTCTTCGTCTCTCTCTCTCTCTCTCTCTCTCTCTCTCTCTCTCTCTTTCTCTCTCTCGCTCACTCCCACCCTCTTTCTTCCCTCTCTTTCCCGTTTGCTTCTGTTCGGTTTTCTCCGTTGCCTCGTCGATCTCTTTTCTCTCGCCTCGATTCGTGGGACGAGACGCGACGAGACGCGACGAGACGCGACGAGACGAGCGCGTTCTTCGGCCTTTGGATCGAAAGAGTTGGTAGAAAGACGCGCCTTGCGAACCGTTCGTTCGAGGAGGAACACGAGAAGCACCGGAGGTACGAGAGCGACGAGCTCCCATATCTCCGGCGAAGAAGCAAAAGTCCGAAACGTCGTGAGGAGGCAGGCACGCGGCCGGAATAACTCTCAAACTGTCAGAACGATAATCTGACGGCAGCGACGTGACGGACGGAACGGTACGAGACGGGATGAGTTGGGATGGGACGAAACGGGACGGGATGGGACGGGATGGGACGAGACGGGACGGGACAGGTCGGACGTACCGTCCACTTCGCGTCCACTCGATCTCCTTTTTCGCTCGCAGCTCCACCCTTCTCTCGCCGCTTTCTCGTCTCCGTCTCCGACAGCTTCGACGAAATCGCGACAGCCGATACGCGTCGATCGCTCTTCCGTTCAACGATCGATACGAGCGAACGCTCTCCGAAATCGCGGATCGCGAATAGCGCGTTAACCTCGACAAGGGCGACAGACGATAGACGCGAAGCGAATCGTTTGCGCGCTACCCGGTTCAACAGAGTCGTCGTAGACTCTCTCGAGGAACGAAGATGGGAACGATGGGATAGGATAAGATGAGATGGGATGGGATGGGATGCGATGCGATGGGATGGGATGGAATGGGATGGAAAGGGATGGGACGGAACGGGACGGGATGGGATGGAATGGGATGGGAGGAACGGGACGGAATGGGACGGGATGGGACGGGACGAGCCGAGGAGACGCGACGCGCGGTCCTCCGAATCGAGAGACACGGACGAGAAATCCGAGCGGGTCGAACGGTGTCGGTTCCGAATATTAATTCCAGTCCCGTCGTCCCGAGTCATCGTCCGAGTGCGCGAGACAAGACGAAAGCCAGGTGCATCGAGACGGATCGAGGTCGTCGCGACGAGGATATTAATTGCGACGCGACGCGACGCGTACGAGAGAAGCGAAAGCGAGGTCTCTTCGATGGCTTCTTCTTATTCCTACCGCGTCGCACCGATTGATTCCGACAAGCATAACCAGGCTGGGTGTAATCGGAATAATTGACGTCGATGGAAACGCGTCGACCGTTCGGGGGAAACGATTCGCCTTTTACGCGCGATTCTCTTGGTTCGTTGGACCGTTTGTTTGTCGATCGGTTCGTTCGTTTGCGAGTCAGCGAAACGAATCGTGAAAAAAGAAAAGACAAGGAAGAAAATTCTCTCGCGACCATCGCGATCGTCGCTGTAGTTTGTTTATTTTTTTTTTCCACTCGAGACAGATAGGGTAGAACAGCGGAGCGATAGACTCGAGTCGAAGACGTAGCGTAGACTCGAGAACGAGAGAGATAGAGATAGAGATAGAGAGAGAGAGAGAGAGAGAGAGAGAGAGAGAGAGAGAGAAAGAGAGAGCAGAAGCAGAAAGCAGCTGGACGCTTTTGACGCGATGCTCGGAAAGTCTATTGTGGCTCGGTTTGAAAGGCTCGTCTGGAATCGCTATCCACGACGACGATAACATCCAGCGAGATCGGCCGTCGGCCGTGGAGAATTAAAAAGCGAGAAGGAGGCTCCTGCCGCCCGCTGGCAGGTGGAGGAGGACCGTATTATTCGACGCCGTCTTATCACTCGTCCTCGCATTAATCCGAAACGAAAGAACACGCGACTCGCAGCCACGGCGCTCCGTGGATCGCGATTTACGAATCGCGAATCGCGAATCACGAATCAGGAATCACGGCCGGTGCGCGGCGATCCCGCAACGGCTTCTCGTTTCACGGATACCCCGCGTCGAGCAAACGGCACGGTTTCGCCGCGCATTTTTCATCCGTGGCTCGTCGTCGTCGTCGTCGTCGTCGTCGTCGTCGTCGTCTGCTCCACCTTCGTTCGTCGCGTCCGTCTTTCGCCGATTCCTTCTGCTCGACGAACGAAGCCAGTTTGGTTCGCGTCCGCGATATCGCTCTCCGTGGTTAGCCGGTCCTCCTACGGCCGCCCGACGGAAATAGACGATACGCGCGGTAATAAATATCTCCGTATTATAATTAAGCCGAGTCCGAGAGTGTGGGATACGCGTTACGTACGGGAGACACGTAGATGGATGGACGACCAAACGTACACCGCGCGAGCGAGCACGACTAATCCGACCTAGCGAGCGAAAGAGATGAAGAGAGAGGGAGAGAGAGAGAGAGAGAGAGAGAGAGAGAGAGGGTAAGGGAGAGGGAAAGAACGGGCGAGGAAGACGACGGTGCGGGAGGGGACAAAGAAGTAGACGCGACAAAGATGGAAAGTCGCGAGTGTCACAGAGACAGGGAAGCTCTCTTCTCTCGTCGCGATCGCGACAACGATGGCGCGCTTAGCAACCGTAACTCGTCGTAGTTATCGGTAGTGGACAGTTATATCGACGCGGTTGGTTGGAAGCATGCTCGGATGGCGCAGCATCGGCGAGCTACGAGCTACGAGCTACGAGAGAGGAATGAGCGCGGCCTTGTCAGCCCGTCCGGCACGTCCGTCGACTGCTCCTTGAGTGGCAGCGATTCATTCCGCTCTCCTTGCACTCGCGCTCGCACAGTTTCTCGCTCCTTCGAGCCAACCGACACGCACACGAACCTACCGCGAGCAACCAACCCATCCGATCCCATCCCGTCCGCGTTTTACTCCGGTTCGCTCCGTACCGCGCGCGCCGTTCTACGCTATTCTCTTTTTAACGACCTCGCGTCGAATCTCGTGCCGCGCGCGCGGTCCAACTTTCTCGCGACCAGTCATCGGCTCTCCGCTCTTTTCGCGTGCCCGTGAAATTTCGATCCGAGTCGCTCGAATATCCAAAGGAAAAACACGCGGCGAACGAGCGGACATAAATTTTCGATCGATCAACGTCTCGACGACGCTGGCGTATGCGATCGCGTTCGCGTTCGCTGGAAAACCAGACGATCGATCGATAAACCGAACACGGTATCTCGATCGCGATAATGGAATAGATCGTCGCGAAAGAGCGCAAGGACGTCTAGTTGTTTCCACGAGCGGCGCGATCCTTTCTTTCGTCGCTAAGATCGAAAATCGTGTTCGGACGATCGCGATCGGCGACGCTTGCCCCGGAAGGGTAAAATCAACCGCGGTCGACGATGTCGAGCAGCTCCCTGCGACGGTGTTTTTGCTGTTTCTATTTCTTTCTGTCTCTCCCTCTCTCTCTCACACACACACACACACTCGCGCGCAGAGAGAGAGAGAGAGAGAGAGAGAGAGAGAGAAGAGCGCGCGGGCGCAACACGCTCTGGTTCGCGTACGATATACAGTCCGGCCAGCAGTCGCAGCCCCGTAGTCGGCTAATATCTCGTTCTTTTGTTGCGTTTCGCGACAATTTGCCTGCCTGCGCTCACAACGAATTTCAGCCTGATTATTCGGGGCGGTGCGGCGGAGCGACGTCGGTTCGCTGGATTAAAATGCTGCTAGTAGGACTACGCGCGGGAACGCGAAGGGGGAGAACACGCGAAATGTTACCCTCGGGCAGCAAACTTGCATCTTCCGTTCTCCCTTCGGTTCCCTCTCCGCGAACCCTCCTCCCTCTCTCTCTCTCTCTCTCTCTCTCGTCACCCTCGCTCGCTCCTCTCTCAAGATCCGTCCTCCGTGGTACGGTTTCGTAGCCCGATCGCGCGATATTCGGGCAGTGTTTGGTACGGTTCGTGTCGGTGTAACCAGCGTCCGCGTACACAGCGGTTCCGCGGGGACGGGAGCGAGACGGCGAACGGACGCAAAGAGACGCGCAAAGAGACGTCCGATCGCGGCACGGCTAGCAAGGGTTGAAACGATCGAAGAAACCGAAGGGAGCGAGGTCGTCGGGAACAAAGAGCGGGGATCGAACGTATCCGCGACAGAGATCGGACGTCGGCCAGTGTCCGAGTATAGATATCGCGCTCTATAACGCGCTCAGGTAGACAGGTAGTACGCGCGCTCCCGCAGGAGAGAAGGGTAATGAAACGGGGAAAGGGGAAACGAGATCGAGAAGGGGAACGGAGAACGCGCGGAGGGCACATAAGTCCGCCACTGACATCGCTGCAATCCTCGCGTCGGACTCGAGTATCGACAGATATTTAAATGAATATTCCTCCGCTGTTAGGGATCCGCTCTTTGAAATCAAAGCAGAAGGTACAACGGTTCGTTTAGACGTCCGCCGATATTCCAGGGCTGCCGGATCGTGAATACAGAATTTCGCGTGTCACGTCACTCGCGGATTGCTCGTCGAGACCGGCTCTCTCGCGAGCAAAGGCTAGGCAGCGGGGGCTATCGGAGCACGGCAGCGGCAGCGGCAGCGGCAGCAGCAGCGGCAGCAGCAGCAGCGGTAGTCGGGCGCGCGCGTTCTTCGACGACCGCGCTCGTCCGAAGCGAACCAGCGAATTCGCGGTCGTTCGATCGTTTCTCCGCGGATCAAGATCGCCTCCGTCCCGTTCGAATCCGTTTCGCGAAATCTGTCGTTGCACCGAACAAAGACGCGCGCGGGCAGACCCGACCCGGTCGGAGGAAAGGAAAAATAAGAGAGAGCGAAAACATGCCGGCGCAGCAGGGCGAAAGCGGTTATCCGTGGACACGATTCGTTCTACGAAAGATTTTGCAGCGTACGCGGGACGGCGATGCGTGCAAGCGCGGAGCGAGGATCGCGATCGGATACGGACGACCTTGCGAACGAGAAACGGACGCGAAAGCGCAAAGGGTCGCGCGAAGCTCTCGGTCTTGGATGCAGGCGGAAAAATGCGTGCGAAAGATCGCGCGCGGATCGTGCGTACCTATGCGTTGCGTTTGAGAGAGAGAGATATTTACCGGTAAGATTATCGCCGCGTTGTTGCGGCCACCGAAAGGAAGGCCTTGGCTGCTGCTTGCTGCGCATGTCTCCCGTCCGGTGCGGCGGCTGAGAACCGCTCGCTTTTCAAACGATCGGAGACCACTACTTACCTGAAAGAGAAAAAGTCAGAATGGTCAGAAATATGCCCTGTTCCGACCACGACCGCGACCCGCGCCGTTCCACGCGGGTCGGTCGCAAAGTTTTCCCATCCCTCCCCTTGGCTTTCGTTCTTTACGCGTCCGTTCGTTCGTCCAACCGTCTATCCATCCATCCATCCATCTATCTATTTATCTCTCTCTCATCTCCGTTTCTCCGTTTCTCCGATTCGAAGAAAACGATCCGCTCCGTAAAAGGATTCGACGATGTTTTTCGTAGAAGCTGCGGACGCGTTCGAATCGTGTCCCTGAACAGCCGCGACCGCGTTTCCCCGGTTTCGTCCCCCGATTCTCCACCCCTTGTTCGGCCGTTAGCAACCCTCCTAACCGGCCGTATATCTTTCCACCGTACGCCCTCAAAAGCGGCCGCCTTTGTTTCAGATATTTATGAGGCGTTTTAATTCGCGCGCCGCGTCACCCGGCGTCGTCGGACCCCGGTCGACATCGGCGGTCGTCGGTCGGAGTCGGTTTTACCGTCGACGTTCTCGTTGACTTCGGCTAGCCGGTAGACTCGGTGCGCAGGACGCGGGACGCGGTGCGACCGAACGCCGAAACTGTGCAGCGGCGCCGTTCGCGACGGCGACGGCAGCGGCGGCAGGGGGATGATCGCGTTAAAGCGCTACCATCGAGAATGGCGGGGTAGGCATAATAGGCGCAAGGGTGACTCGATAAAGCGGCAACCCCTCTCGTCCCTGTCGCACCGGCCCTCGCCTTCCCTAGACGCAGACCATAAGCGCAAACAAACTCTCGGCCGTATATCGTCGCGAACGGTTTCGCGTCCCCCGTCGTTCGTCGCTTTTTTCGTGTCCGCCGCACCCCGGTCGCGTCCGTGGTCCGTCCGATTCTCTTTGCCTCTTTCGTTCGTTCCGAGTTCCTTTGCGCGGGATCTCGCGAGTACGCGGTAAAACGCCGCGACCCGCGTTCCGTTTCGAGGGAAAAATCTATCGTCGAAAAGTTCGATGTATTCCGACGACGTGCTACGTTTCGGTGATCCACGTCGTTGCGCGCCGACGACGTGCGACAGCCTCCGACCAAAGCTTCTCCCGGCAATAGATTTTACGTTTTACTTCGCGTCCTGTTTACGAGACACCAGAGACGCCGATAGCACTCTCGCTCGCGCGCTTTGCGTCTCGTGGCCGACTCGAACGGTACCGGTCCGTCGCTTTGCCGTTCTTCCATCCCTCCGTTCCTCTCGCTCCCTCGCCGTCCATCGTCCCGGTTCGTCTTTGGATCCTCTTCGCTTTCGCTTCTATCGTTCCGTTGCTCTCTCTCTCTCTCTCTCTCTCTACCTCGAACGAATATTTTTCGGCATTTTCTTTTCTTCCTCTCTCGCTGTCTCCGCCGTCCATCTCGGTTCCGTTTCTCTCAACTCCGTGAATACTACTCGCGTGTTTGGTTCGTTCCGGCGTCTGGCCGAGCGTGTCCCGGCGCGCTCTTTCTCTCCCTCTTTCGTTGGCGGCTCTCTCCTCGACGGTTCTTAAAAGCCTGGCCGTGATCTATGACGGGACGTTGCGTCACTCGAGGAACAGATGCAGGACCGCTATATTACTCGAGCGTGTCTACGGCGAGAGGGGCGACAGGGGTGCGACGAGAATCGTCGGGCAAAAGGCTAACGCAAAGACGCGGGACGTCGAGGAAGGCACGTTCGAAAGGAGCGCGTTGCCGCGTCGTGGACTCGCGGTGCCGGGTAGGTGGTTCGGTGGCTCGGTGACTCGGTGACGCGTCGGTGCGACGCGAACCGATAGCGAGCACGATACGTTGGAAAGTGGAAGCTCGTTCATGGAAACGCCACCCAGCTGTCTACGCGAGCGGACCGGGGAGGAAACGTAGGGGAAGGGAGGCTCGAAAACGCGCGCGTCGGCAGGGTAGACGCTCGGAGAGTCCCATAAATCAGGTCAGGGTTGGCTGTGACGGGGGTGGCTGCGCGGCGGTAGTTGCACAGGGAGGTCGAGAGAGCCGCGCGGAGTTAAGGGGGATAGCTACGACTCGAAGGGATCCGTTGGCTAAAGGTCGGCGCGCAACGAACTCGTGCCGAGAACGCGAACGAGAAACGAGAAACGAGAAACGAGAAACGAGAAACGAGAAATGAGAAACGACCGACGAGAAAGACGCGCATGCTCGTAAAACGTTTGGCGCCAATTCCATTTCGCGAGCCAAGTAGAAAGGGTTCTGTCTCTCTCTCTCTCTCTCTCTTTTTCTCTCGTCCGTGCCAACGCGATAGATCCGTATCGATCGTCGATTCCAACGGAAACGAGAACGAATCAACGATGCTCGAGAAATCCGAGTCGAGACGAGACGAGACGAGACGAGACGAGACGAGTACCGCGAACGGAAAGAACGGAAAAGAAAACGAGGGGTAGAACCGACAGCGAATCAACGAGGGAGAAAGAAAAAGAGACCGATGGCGAGCCGGAGGGAGAGGCGGAACATCGAAGAAGCTTCGAAGGGACCCCAGATGGAATCGGTGCAGTTTGGAATATTGGAAAACGTCGGATCGCGCGAGAAATCGAAGAGAGGAGAGCGGCGGAAGAGGAGGCCAGGAGGCGAGAGGAAGCGACAGAGTGCGAGCAGGGCACTATTTATGACGCGTACGTGAATTCTTGGAACAACGGGGATACGGCGTGTTCGTGTCACGGCGTTGCCGAAGAAAAAGAACGATCGAGGCTCGCCGAGGGACTCGAGGGTGGCTGGAGCGAGCGCAGGCGGGCCGATGTCGTAAAATTGAAGTCGACGGGAGTCGGTAGGATCGTTCGCAGGGCCGTGGACGCCACCGATTCGTTTCGAGAAGAAGCAACCGAGTTTCGGGGCGACGAACGAGGGTGTGGACGATCGTCGCGCGGCGATGAATCGCGGCAGGTCGATATCGTTCGCGCGCGGTACGCGAGCAGAAACTTCTCGCGAGTCGACGAGTCTAAACGCGGAGCAGAGACCGGGGAACGGGCGCGTTGACGGATGGAGAGGGAGAGAAAAGTCACGAAACGGACGCGTCGCGGCTCCTCGGAAATGTCCGTCCTTCGTGGACGTTAAACGTCTTCGAGAGATCAAAGCTTCGAGACACGGGGGAAAGAGCGAGGCTTCGATTGATTCATTGGACGCGCGTGCCTGGTTTCGAATCACCAGAATAGAATCCGCTGCCTCGGAATGCCAGGCTCACGGCTAATCCATCGAGCGTCTTTATTGCTCCGCGACATTTATAAAACGCTCGAGAGACGAGGGTACGCGCCGCGATCGCGCTCGTTCGTCACCGATTATAAATCGTCGGGTTTAGGTTGGGTCCTCGTCCTCTCCTTCTCCCTCTCGAGCCGCTCGCTTCGTAGCTCTTTTTCTCGGGGGTCCGTGTCGTTGCGCTTACGGGTAACGCGAGTTTACCCTACTCTGACCGATCCGCCGAGATCGCCGAACGCGTCGACGAAACGCCAGCGTTTCAAAGCCGATCGAGAACGATCGAGAAGACGACGAGGTTCGTATCGGTTCGCGGCGGTCTCGCAGCTACGGCAACGGCATCAGCAACGGCAACGGCAACGGCAACGGCAACGGCAACGGCAACGGCAACGGAAACGGAAACGGAAACGGAAACGGAAACCGAATTAATCGCAGGGAGGTGGAATAAGAGGCCGGCCGTAGTTTCGTCGAGGAAAGTATGGGGAAGATAAGGGGCGCTCGTTGCGACGAAACGTCCCCGGACGGTCGTCCCGGAGCGTTTCGATACGCCGAAGCGTCCCTGGCAGACCCCTCTCGCCTCTATCCGTTGTAACGACCGCCGGTCTCGTTCTCCGGAGCATCGTCGAGACCGGGGGGCGATATTGCGCTCTCGCCGTTCCTCCCGTCGCGTCGTTACGCCAACTTCTTCGATGTCGACGAACAAACGGGATGGACGAAGAGGAGAACGCGTCCGCGTTCGCGAAATCCTCGACTATCGCCGATCCTGTAGCTCTCCCCCTGTTCCACCCCCTCGCCAACACCGTCGCAACCACCGCCACCGCCACCGCCACCACCCGCCTTCCCTCGCACCCGACCCAACCGTTCGAAGCGGCGGCGGCAGAACGAGATACGTCGAGGTAACGCGGATAGTATTCGCGAGGGCGAGTCGAAACCCGAGTGGGTGGTAGCCGGTTTAATACTCGCCTCGATGGCTCGGTGTTTCTAGTAATTGGGAAGTTAAACAGCCCTCCGACATGCAGCTCGCTTTCCCCGCCCCGTTACTTCTTCCCTTTGTTCTTGCTTTTCCCTTCCGGTTTGGTCTCGCGTGCCGTTCCTCGCCTCCGAAATACTGGAATAGTAGCGCGGCACGGGTATGCGCTATACGGTCTTTCCTCCCGAGAGAAGTGGAAAGCTTTAATTAAAGAAGACGAGCAATGGATTCCCTCTCGATTCTCGGAGCAACGTCCTTTCGCTTCGTTTCGTTTCGTTTCGTTTCGTTTCGTTTCGCTTCTATTCGCGGTGGATGGAACGATGGGAGATGGTCGCGCGAGAAGTGAAACGTTGAGAAACCAGAGGGACAATCTCCCGATTGCTTTCGCCCGTTCCTTATCGACAGACGTTTTCGAGAATTTCGAGCGATCCGCTCGATTCGTGTCGAGGATCGGACGAGTAGAAGAAACACGGCTGGCAGGAGCCCGATACTGCGAGGGAAGAAAAGAGCGACGAGAGAGAGAAGAGGGATTGCCGGACCGAGAGAGAAAGAGACGGATGCTTGGCGGCCCGGCAAACGGACGGAAGGAGAGACCTACTGCGAGAGGGCGAGAGAGAAAGAGAGAGAGAGAGAGAGAGAGCGATGGAAAGGGAAGGGGCAGGGGCAAGGTAAGTAGGTATAAAGGAGCGTGACTGGACGCGAGTTCAATACGCGGCCCTCGAGCACAGCTGTCACTGACATCGCCGCAATTCGAAACTGACCACGACAGCTAACCTCGGTACAGGCGGACCACAGCGGCGGAAACTTATACCAACCTTCCGATTGATACGTCCCGGCCACTCACCATACGCCGAAGGGGACGAATTAGTCGGCGGATGGCAGACTTCTCGTGCTTCCAACTTCCCCCGAATCCTACCACCCCGTGTTCCGATTCGGCCTCTTTCCGAAACGAACGCGTCGTCGATATCGGTTTCCTTTTCGGAACCCGTATCGCAACGACTTCCCAAGATGGCGAGCAAACGGTGATCGAGTCGACGAGGCTCGACGCGATAACGGGCGAACGCGTAAACGTTCGTGAAATCGAAACAGCGCGAAGAAGCGCACGCGAGAATGAGACATACATATATAGGGAGAAGGAGAGAAAGAGAGAGCGCACTCGAGAACGTCCAGCTTCGCGAAAGAAAGCGATGCCGGAGATGGTTGAGTCGTAGCCAACCAGCCAGCCGGTCGAACGGTTCGTCGGTCGAACGAACGGACGGTCGGACACGGTCGGACACGGTCGGTCGACGGTTCGTGAGAAGGGCGAAGAGATGATTGATGGAACGTCAGTCATGCTGCAGCCATCGATCTCCCGTACCTATACCTTTATTATTTATTATCCTTGCCGCTACGGATACTTTGCTCCAGGTACGTCGCGTTTCTCTCGTCCTCTCGTCCTCTCGTCCTCGCGTTCTTTCGTTCTTTCGTTCTTTCGTTCGGCTCGCTCACCGCACAGCCACAGCCGCCACCGGCGAAATCCAAAGACTATCGGTGACGAAGCAACGGATCCACGACGCCGGGTATAGGATCCTCGTCCGTACGCGGTTTCGGTCTCGAGTCGGCTCGCGTTTCCGGAGAAACACCGACGAATCGATGCCGCGACACACCTTCGAATCGATTCAATTTTTCCGTGCGGCGCAAAGACTATTCGTCATGGTGCAGCGGCACAGCGATACACGGAGTATCGGCGGCACCGGCACCGGCACCGGCAGCGGCCGGTTCGACGAAAGAGCGGCTCTCGCGTTGCCGCCCCCGTTGCTCCTTTACAAACACATCCGAGGACGAACGAATCTCGCGCGCTCGTCTCTGCTGCGTCACGAAACAAATGCGCTTTCGGCCAATCATCGTGGTACCGTCCGTAAGAACGACGATCACGATGACGCGGTGGAAGATGACTCTTCGCAGCTGTCAATCGTTCGAGACCACGCCACGGGCACGTTCTGTCCGAGGCTCGACGCTTTCGTGCGATCCGCTCGGACCGCTCGAGCGAATCTTGGACGCGACGCGCGTTCCGAGCCGAGACACTCGAGCGTTTCTGCCGGCGAAAGGGAAACGACCGGATCAACGACGCGTCTCTTCTCGGCGATCGAATTTATTTCGCGCTTTCGTTCGGAGCGAGCCAGCAAAACATAAGAAAAACGTAGAAAGCGGAAAAGACGCCGGGCGAACGAGAAGGATCAAAGAGAGTGTCTTTGTGCGTGCCCGCCTGAGGGAGAGAGAGAGAAACAGAAGAAATGAGACGAGACGAGACGAGACGAGACGAGACGAGACGAGACGAGACGAGAAGGAACGGAGAGGAACCGCGAAAAGGGAAGGTGGGTGCGCGCGTCGTGCAACAGGGGCGGAAAACTTGACGGCTTAGACGTTTTAAATTTCTCGAGGTATTTGAGAAGACATCGAGCAACTCGATCTCTCGAGCCGGACGCCGCGTCGGAGATACCTGCACCTGAGCCTCTTAGACGGTTTTTCGTTTCTTTTTTTCCCTCTTCCGACAGCTGAACAGGTTACGTAGGCTGCTCGTGCTCTTGGAAAGAAAGGAAGGAGATCCGACGTGGCTAAATTTCGCGACGATGCCCTCGCGTAGCGCCCAAATGGCCCGAATCGCTTTCGAATCGTCCGAACCAACGAAACGTTGTATCTTTTTAGCATTTTTTAAACGTTCGGACAAACTTTTCCAGTCTACTCGTTGTCTGCGCGGTTGCTCGCCGTTAATCGTTAACGGGCTGGAATACAGCGAATCGGTTATCGATAATTAACAGGCGAACGAGCACGCCAGGTGCGTCGATGTTACTCGTTAATGTATTAATTATTCAAAATGCGCGAACGCGGTTGCGCGTGTGCGTTCTCGAGAGCGCGTATGCGTGCATGTGCGTGCGTGTGCGTGCGTGTGCCAGTGCGAACAGGAACGATCAGCGGCTGGGCGCGAACGGATTAGGATATACGCGAGATTCGAGGCAGGTCAAGACCGGGTACGACGGACAAACGCGTAGAATAGGTATGCGTGGAAGTGGGCGAGAATGAGCGAGCGAGCGAGCAAACGATCAGGCACGGAACACCATAGCGAACCGAGGCAAGGCAAGGCAAGGCAAGGCAAGGCAAGGCAAGGCAAGGCAAGGCATGGCAAGGCATGGCAAGGCACGGCGCAACACGGCACGGCACGGCACGGCACGGTGCGACGCGACACAGGTACGGGTACAAACACGGACCCGCGTGTTTCATTCATAGTTAAGCGGCGCTGTTTATGAACGAGCATACCTATTACGTAACGCATCGTCGGCAACGAGTCTTTTTATACCGACCACGTGGTCGAACGGTGGATTACGCGTTCCTACCGGGATATGGCCGTTTCACGCCGCTTCGCGAGATCCGACAACCGATCGTCGCCGGACTTTGTCCCCGCGAAACCGCGACTCTCCCCTCGCGTATACCCTTGGATCGAACGAACCCCGCTTACGCATCGAACACTTTGGATCCGGACTCTTTCTCTTCTTTTTCCACGCGATCGGATTCCCCTTTCCCCGTTCCTCTCCGACCAAAGAAAGTCGCGCATTTCGATCGTAATTACCGATAGTCCGTCGATCGATTCGCGTCGATACAACACAGGTCCTCGTATCGTTCTCGATCACCGATGCGTGGAAGCGGGTTAATTGGAATCGTATTCCCGCGATCGACAGGGATCGATCGCATCGATGCGACGCGTCGCGACAAAACGAGACGAGACGAGACGAGACGCGGATGCGAACGTGTTCCGTCCTTCTGTCGCCGTTTCTCCGCTCCCTCGACGATCGATAAAATTGCAGGGAATGGCATTTCGTGACGAAGCGGTAACACCGTCGACGAAATCTTTCGCAGAGAAATTGGGTTACACGGTCGACGAGTCGATGTCGCGGAGTCGCGTCGAGAGAGCCGTTGGTACGCTTCCATCCGTCTCGACGACCGGCAGTCGTTTGCGTTTTAGGGAAAATCGTGTCGTCGCAAACGACGACAAAGGCGACGCGGTTTGCGCGCGGCGTCGGTCGCGATGCTCGGCTCGTTTCGATTCGATTCGATTCGGACGGACCCGGTCCGATCTTGCCCGGTCCAGCCAGGCCGACCCTGCGTGTTCGACCATCCATCGATCAGCCCGGTCGAAAATAAACGATCGACTCGTCGAGTTTGAAAACCGAATTGCCCTTGTCGACGAACGACGTTCGCAGTTTCGCCGTGTTTTGATCGCGAAGAGATTCTCTTCCAGCGTCCCATGGTCGATGTCCCTTTTACCAATGGCAAAAGGGTGGCGGCGGAAAATCGTCGAGAACACGATCTTCTTCTCGCGCAGAATCGGTGCATTCGGATTTAGATGCCGGCGACGTTCCACCGCCTCGTCTCTTCCATTCCCTTCCCACGCGGCGAATCGGCTCGCTTCGCGAAGCCATGATTCACCGGTTTACGCGCCGCAACTTCGATACCGTTACGCGCGTGTGGGCATACAAGGTACGCGCGTGCAAGTATACGGACAACGACGACCGCGGCGACGACGACGACGACGACGACGACGATCAAAACGATCGCGAGAAAATCGTGGACAAAGACGAAAACGCGACGACGATAGATCGCGTTACGACGCGTTGTCGATCTCCGCGAGATCCTAGTTTCCGAACGGAATGCGGTTCGTCGCGTCGAAGGAGCACCGAAGAGAATAGACTAAAGAGAGGCGCTGCTACCGAGAGAGCGATCTACGCGCGAGTGGGTGGCACACCCGGCGCGTACGCTCCTCGCTGACGTAACACGCGCGATCACCGCGCGTCGCTATCGCACCGATCATCGTGTTTCGAGGAGCGTACGCGTGCGCCGAGCCTCTCGCTCCGTTCTTTCTTTTTTCGCATTATCAATCGAAATTAAAGACGATCGACCCGCTTCGGCTGGGCGGCGACTCGAGTCCGGCATGGAATCGCGAATGATTTACAAGGCAGGTAGACAGCGGTGAGACGCGCGGGCGCGCGCGCGAACGCACGCACGTTCTCGTTCGCCGATACGACCCTGTCCCCGAGCAGCGGTGTACTTGTGCCCCGTGAAATCCAGAGAGCAACGACGCGAGTAATCTAGCCGGTGATTCACGGAGGAATTTTTCTCCGCGCGGAGGCGAGAGAGAATTTATCGTCTATCGCGAATACATAAAGTACGTCGCTCCGGTTCGCGTTTCCAGGCGTTTTCGAGCGGTAACCGCGAGAGATAGAGTCTGTTCGGGTCGCGCGAACCACGCGCGTTTCGGGCCGTCCGGCCGTCCGAGAAATCGAGCGTTTTCGGGCAAAACGCGCGAGGCGAATCGAGACCGAGTCGACCGTCGTTCCAGCCCGCGATCAACTTATTTCTGTTAATCGAGATACCGTGGCGCGGACGGTCGCGGTAAAGAGACAAACGGCCGCCAAAGTTCGATAAAACGTTTATGGACGTCGCATCGGCGCTTACCACCGAAGCGATACGACATCGGCAAACGAGCCGAACCCGCGAACGGGCTTTTCGATTATTCGTCGATGCACGCTGCGTTTCGCTCGACCTATCTTCGCGGTCAAACTCGTTATCGATAATTAAAAATTGTCAAACGCACTTTGGTCGAATCGACGCATCACAAACCGCGCGGAATCCAACTCGAAGTAGCCCGAGGGTGATCGCGGCTGAATCAAGGGAAAAGGGAGCGGTGCGGAGAGAGTCCGACAAAGAGAGAGGGAGAGACAGAGGAAGAGCGCGTGGGAGCTATAGACCGAAAGAGAAAGAGAGAGAGAGAGAGAGAGAGAGAGAGAGCGCTCGACGGCCATACGTGCTGCGCGATCATTAGCCAGTGTATTATTATTCTCTGGATATTAATTGATTTCGAAAATACAATTTTCTGTGCGACCGATCAAAACCGGGCTTCTCCCCGTCCTCTCTCTTGCTCGGTCAACCTTCCGCCCGTTCCCTCCTCCACCGCTCCCACGCAACCAGCTCATCCCCCGTTGCTCTCCCTTCTATCGCTCTTCTCCGCTAACGTTCTCGTTATACGCAAACATTTGACTATCCGCGTGACCGATACGCCTCCGGGTTTCGTCTTCCTTCCTTCTCTCTCTCTCTCTCTCTGTCTCTCTCTCTCTCTCTCTCTCTCTCTCTGTCGCTCGCTCGTATTTCAACCGTTTCAGGGATTGTTTCGTCGCTGACGACAGCAGCAGACAATTTTATACGAGCGAACGCGTAACGAAACGAAAAGGTGCTTACAATTGCAACGAAATTTCCTAGATCAGAAAGATTTTTACAAAAACGGCTAAACGCAAAGGAAACCAGAAAGAGAAAGAGAAAAAGAAATAGAAATAGAAAAAGAAAAGGAAGCGAAATCATCGAAAAGAAGGAGAGCGGCCGCGAACAAGGATAGGATGCAAGAACAGAAACAGCGGTGGAAACGATAGCAACGGAGCGGTAGCGGAAGCAAACGCGTCGTATAGAAGGTACGCACCGATCGCGATTCAAAGTGCAACGATAACCTTTCGTGGTCATTCGTCGTGCGGTACGATTGCACACACGCGCAACCGATGCGTGAAAATGGAAATCGAGCGAAATGGATTCGTTCGATCGGAAAAGCAAGCGAACGAACCAGCGAACGCATCACCGAGAGAGAAACGGAGAACGAGGGACGGACGGGTGAGCGGATAGATGGACGGAGAGAAACGGGGGAACAGCGACAGGAGAAAAAAGAACAGCCGAACCGCCGCGGGTCGCGGCAAATTAGCGCCATCGAGGCTCGCTAATATTTTTTTGCGTTCACGAAGGGTAAACTTTTTTTTTTTTGTTCGAATTTGTTTCTTGCATGACGTATGCATCGCGATGAAACGATAGCACGTTCATCGAGAGGCATGATTTTGATCAAAGAGTTTTTTATCGTTGCAACTGAACGAATAAACATTCCAAACGAACGTGTGGCGTCACGTCGCGTCGCATCGCATCGTTTCATCGATGTTTCGAATGGCAGCGAAGCTAGAAACCTAGAGGTTTCCTGTTCTTGTTAAAGGAACGACGCGAACGGAGCGTCGAGAGAGCCGAGAGAGCCGAGAGAGCCGAGAGAGCCGAGGAGAACGTTGCTCGCGACCCAGAAAAAGGTGGTGCGAAGAGAGAAGAGTCGGAAACGAGGAACGAACGAGACGGAGGAAACGCAGCGGGAACAGAGGAAACGGTGGCAAACCAGGGGGGAGGGGAGGACACAGGACGGATAAGCTCGAAGGTTGTTCCCCTGGACTCTAAGCAAGCGCCGTACGTTCAGGTTCGTTCATTGAAACGTTACGTACTCGTCGTTCGGAAGCGACGTCTCCCGACAGTTTACAGCCACCGGCCGCGTACGTTTACCGCGTTAATAATCTCGTCTTTCTTCCCACGATCGTTCGTACCTTTCGACGGATGGACGCTCCCCGTTTACGAGATCTTTACGATCGCGCGAGATTTAAATGCGCGCGTTAAGTTAGCGCCCGTGGCCGTGCGTCTCTCTTTCGCGCTCTCGCCTCGCCGGGCCTCTTGCCGGTTACGGGCAGGCTCGCTAACAGCTTCGGAACGCCGACGAGATCGTCCTAAACCCTAAATCCTAAATCCTAATCCTTCGCGAATGCCCGGAATCGTCGCGTTCGTCGCTCGCGACGGTCGTACGAAACGACAGCGATCTCGGGGTTGGTTCCTCTCTTGGATCGACTCGCGCCCAAACCGCGAGCGAAGCGAAAACAATTGCAAAACTAAAAGCAAAAGAGGCGAATTCGTTCGACGGCGTCTTCGATTTATTCGCAACGAGAAAATTCGGAGAAAGGGTGCAACAGCGGGAGGAAAAGAGCGCGATTCGCGACAGAGCGAACGGTGAAACGGAGAATCGAAGCGAACCGATGGAGAGACCGAGAGACGGAGAGAGACGGAGAGAGACGGAGAGAGACGGAGAGACGAAGAGATCGGGAGGAGACCGAGACACCGAGAGACTGGGAAGTTGAAAGAGAGCCCCCGAAGGCCCGAATATCGATCTCATACATAATTAAATACCGACCCGGTGGAGCATCACAAAGAGAGCTTACTTCGGCTTTGATCTGCTGACAGACGGGGCCCGTCATCGCAGACTTCAATAGGCGCTACTGAATTGCGGGGGTGTGCTATTGACGCGTTAGAACTCGAGTTCGCGCTCGAGCTCGAGCTCGCGATCGAGCTCGCGCGTCTGCATTCGGACGCCTATATACACCCACGAACCGTGTCTACGCGTTTGTTTACCGTTGTGCACTTGTCGCGCGCATACTCGTTCGCGTACCGGCGTTGTTGATCGCGCATTCGAGTCATTGCCATCCGCGAGAAACGTTGCGTCTAGATGCGGGGACTTTTCTCGTTGAAAATCCCATCGGCGATGGCGCAGGAAGAAACCTTTTTTTCGGACCGAACAACGTCGGTCGCGAGGCGCGTCGCACCGCATCGCGCGACATCGATTCACAATCGACCACCGTTTAAACATACAGAACGTCGCTCGAACACGCGGCGAGGGTTTTCGTCTTTGCGATCGCGATCGCGATCGGTTGTCCGAATCCATCGTACGCGTATCAACGAGAGAGAGAGAGAGAGAGAGAGAGAGAGAGAGAGAGAGAAAGAGATAGATGGATGGATGGATAGATAGATAGATAGATGAATAGATAGATGGATAGATAGATGATAGATAAACGGATAGAGATAGACAGACACGTACGACAGGACGAATTTAATCGTTTCCAATGACGTCGCTCCTCCGCACGGTCTTTCGTCCCTAAATTTTAATCGACCGGATCAATCGAGAACACCAAAGTGGATATTTTCGACCGTTGGATACTATTTTTGCTACAATCGAGTATCTCGTCTTTTTTCGGACGGTCGACGCGTAATCGTGGTTTGGACACCGTGTTTCGATGTCCACGCGGAAAGACGAGCGTGCGACGCGTGCGACGCGCTCGTCGCACAGGTTGCGCGAATAAACGAGTCCATGTTTTCTCGTAAACTCGAGCGACGCGATATCCGGTTCGCGAGTCCGATGATCGCCGATCGCGAGCGTCGAGCGAACGCGTAAACCGTCTACCTGGTAACGCGCGCGGTACGACTTTGCCACGTGGCAACGCATCGAACATCGAACGAATCGCGACGACAACGACGACGACGGTTCGAAAGGATCGCGAGACGTCGACGAACGTTTCGACTCGTAGCCGTAGGCTGTCGTACGGCTGTCTGACCACTGGCGATCCGTTTCCTCTTGGCGATTGCCGGGATACGCGGGATACTCCCCGGCACGGAACGGCGACGTTACGGGATACTGCACCGAACGCGGCGCGGCGATTCACCGTTTCCAGCACGAACACCGATCCAGAGTAATTGAAAACTATTATGGTAATTCGCAGGCGTGCGATACGAATCGAATCGAATCGAGTCGAGTCGACAACGACGACGATGACGATGACGAAACCGATTCGCGAACATGCTCGCGCGTACGCGTACGTCGGAGACTGATCGCGCGCGCGGATGAAGATGACGACGCATCGGACGGGGAACGAAAGGAACGAGGAACGAAACGCTCGAGAAACGAAAAGGAAAGAGACCGTTGTCGCGAAATCGCGAGACGGCGGTGGTCGAAGCGAAGAAAGAATTTTGGAAGGCCGAACGGAATCGGTTTCGATCGACGGCGCGTGGAGCGTCGCGGAACACGACTTACCGTAAAGTAGTGGTTCCAGAGCACGGAAAACGTCAGTCCCGATGGATCGTCGACAACGGTGAAACGTCAGGAGCGATTATCCTGTGCTTGGACGACGAGCATCGGGAGCCGCGTGTCCTCGGCGATCCCCTCGGCATCGTATCACCGCGTCATTCCCAAGGATTTTCCCACCCACGCAAAGACGATAAAGACGCACCACTCACTGAACTGGTTCGGCGTTCGCCGGTCGCCTATCACTCGTTCTCTCGAAACCGAAAACGAAACCGAAAACGAAACCGAAACTCTTTCCGCTGCTATCCTCGGTATGGTTCGAGAAGCAGCGCGTCGCCGCGTCACCGCGTCACCGCGTCACCGCCCGTAATTTCGCATGGCCACGGGTTCGCGATTCGACCGGGTTAGGTTTCGCGCGGCCGCGAAGCGTCGCAGGCCGGTGCTAAGGACGGACGAGTCACGATTTCGCGGTAACGCGATGCATGACTCTTGGACGAAACGAAGCGAAAGCAACGACCCTCCCACGACGACAGCACGTGGCGCACTGACGGCTCCGCGGTCATCTTCCCCGTCCGTGCCCCCTCCACTCGGGCTTTACCGCCGCTCTACCGTCGCTCCACCGCCACCGCCGACGCCGCCGATGCCGCCGATGCACCTCTCCTTTCCCTCTCCCTCCACCATCCTTGTTGGAGCCCGGTCTCGCGAGAGAGAAAGAGAGACAGACACACACACACACACACACACACATACGCACAGAGAGAGAGAGAGAGAGAAACAGAGTGCGTGTGCAGTGTGTGCGTACGCGTGTGTGTGTTAAAAAGAGAGAGACGAAGAGGCAGAAACAGCGACAGGGAGATACATACGAAGAGTGCAAGAGTAAAAGAGAAAGTCACACATATACAAACACACACACACAGAGAAAGAGAGAGAGAGAGAGAGAGAGAGAGAGAGAGAGAGAGAGGGAGAGAGGAAACCCTCCCCGCCCGGCACTGGCCTCGCTTCTCCTACCGAATCTTCACCCCTTCGCCCCTCTGCGGGCTCCCTCTCGGTCCCTCCCGTCCTCCGAACCTGGTGGTGCTCCACGCTTCGTTTCTCTCCTCGCCGAGCCGCTCCTTTACTACCTATACCTACCTCCCTTCTCGGTCACGCTCTCCCTCGGCCTCGGTCTTTCTCCCTTTCTCCCTTTCTCCCTTTCTCCCTGTCTCGCTGTCTCGCTGTCTCGCTGTCCCGCTGCCGTCCCATTCCAAACCCCGCGCAAAACGAACGGACCATATCCCTCCCCGCCTATCCTCTCGTCCACGACAAACCGACTACCCCTCCGCCCTCGGCCCTGACCTATCCCCACCTCCGGCACGCACCGACCGACGTATTTCTCTCCCCACTAGCGCCTCATTCCACCCACGCCCCCATCCCACTCTTCCCAGTTTCACGGAGAGTCTCTTTTCCTTGGACTCGCGACTTTTTCGCGTCTCTCCCCTTTCTTCGTCCTCGCCTCGCTCTTCGTCTCTCTTTCTCGCTATCTCTCACTCTATCTCTACCTCTCTCGCATTTCCGCGTACACGCACTCTCTTTCTCGGTTTTCGCGTTCCTTGGACTGTTGGTCTTTTCGTTCCCTCTCGTCTATCGGCGATGCCCCGCTATCGCTTATCCCGAGTAAGCGGTAGGCAATGGGCAGTAGGCAGTAGGTAGTAGCCGGTATCCGGTAGGCGGTAGGTTCTAGGCACTGGGTACACCACCCTTCGCACTTGTTCTACCGTTTCAACGTTTTGACCCGTTCCGCCCCGACGTTGTTTGACCACGACGGATAGTTAGTTTTACCAACGAATTCTCGTCGAGTCATTCGCGATTCTTTTCGCGCCCTCGAATCCTCGACGAGTTTCTCTCGTTCTCTCGTTCCCTCCGCTTCGTTTCGCTCCGTTTCGCTTCGTTTCGCTCCGTTTCCGTTTTTCTCGAAAGACGAACGAGACGCAGAGAGGTCGATAGGCGAATTCCCAGGCAGCGTCGGCCGAACCGAGAAGGAGGAAGAAGAGAAGAAGAAGAAGAAGAAGAAGAAGAAGAAGAAGAAGAAGAAGAAGAATGCTATTTCTAGGTGAGACTCTTCGAGATAGAAAGAGCTACCGTGACGCGGACACGGACGCGGTCGCGTCTGCGGCAACGGACGGAATTACGTAATCCCTCGCGACGATCTCGTTAAAGTTGCTTTCCTTGAGAGTACAATTAGTAAACGGTAATGCGATTTGCTTAATAACGATTTATCGCGAGCTCGCGATAACGTCCGAGACGGTAAATAGTTTGGCGATGACGTTTATCGCGGGTGCAGCGGCCAACGCACACCCCGTCGTCGTCGGTCCAAGCCGTTCGCCCGATCGAATCGCCGGGCGATCGCTTTCGACGCGGCTCGACCAAAATATCGTCTTTCGAAAGAATTCCGATCGACCGTGGCGTGGAACCGTGAGACGGAGAAGCGCCGAATCGGTGGCGCGTTCCACTGGCCCTTGTTAACGCAGGAATGTAAATCAACTCGTAATAGCGTGGCAGCCAAGGATTAAGCGGCGCGCGAAGACGAACTACGGTACGGCGAGAAGGTACGAAGTGCCGGCGAAACAACACCGACCGCGACAACGACGACTACGACGACTACGACGACTACGACGACTACGTCGGACCATGGCGGACTACGGAGGCCTGCGACGACTATGAACGTCTACGACGACGACTATGAACGACGACGACTACGACGACGACGATGACGATGACGTCGAGGACGACAACGACGACGACAACGACGAAACGACGACGACGACAACGACGACGACGATGTTGGCGACGATGGTGGCGCGGTGGCAACGGCGTGTAGCAGGGTAAGCGTCGATGGGTGGGAAGAGCGGCAGCACCCTCTCCTCGTGCCCCGAAGCATTAGGAGTTCGGTAATAAATCTCGTTGAAAAAACACACGCGCGCACGTACAGAGACACGTACACGAGAGCAGGCGTTCGTGCGCGCGTACACGTATTCTCGAGCAAGGGTCTCAGACAGTTCCACTCTCTTCCTCGCGTCTATCTCGTTCGGCTCGTACATCTGTGCTCTCGGAGTACAACGAGCGCGAGAAAGAGAAAAGCCGGGGCAGAGCGCGAGGAGGGGGTCGTACCCCTCCAAGCTTTAGATCTTTCCCCCGTCTCGTCGTCGCGGAGCACCGCGTCCGACGGCAACGAGGTCGACATGATCTATGCACGCCGTGCAGAGGCGAGTGTCACCGTTTGCTTGATGCATTGGCCCTCACCTGAGCCCTCCCTCCGGTATCGTTCCGTGGCCGAGCCCAACGAAGCGTATCCCCTCCGTCGGATCGCGGATCGCGGATCGCCGTTCGCCGTTCGCCGTTCGCCGCGTTCGCCGTTCGCCGTTCGCCGTTCGCCGCGTTCGCTGTTCGCCGATCAACGATCAACGAGCACCGCTCGACGATCGAGAATCGCGTCGAACGTAAACCGCGTGACTCATCGTCGGCTTTTCGTCTTCGCCTCGTTACCGATGCGTTACCGATGCGAACCGGTGCCGTTCGATCCAACTAAAAATCAACGTTCGAGTGGAAATCGAGATCGAGATCAAAGTAAAAATAGAAATCGAACGAGACAATCTCCGAGGAAAGACGCGTCGGACCGACGACGGTCCGCGCGGAGAAAAGATCGCGTTAAGAAGATCGACGGGAAAAGAGGGACGAGCGGGAATGAACTACGAAGGAGGAGGGGCTGGGCGAGGGGAAGGAACAGGGTAGGAAAGGGACCGACTCACGGTAGAAGCCTCGACGCGAATAGTACGACGATGGTTACATTCTACGGATCAGAGAGCTCGATAGCGTGCCGAAGTCGAGGCGAACGGCAATAAATCCATTTTTCGTGAAGGGTCGGTCGAGGGGCGAGAGCGAGCCAGGGTCTGATTAGCAGCCTGACTCTCCGTACAGGATGACAGCCGGTGAGTTATAATATTGCCCATCCATCTATTTATCTACTCCATCGCCTCTCTTCTCCCCAATGCTCCGCTCCGCTCCGCTCTGCTCCGTTTCGCTCCTCTCCGCTTCTCTCCGCTCCTCGCCGCTCCGCCGTGGCGTCCGTTCGCTCCCTCGCTCCCTCGCTCCCGCTGCCCCTCCTTCGAGTCTTCTTCGTTCGTCGACGCGCGAACACGACTTTCCGTCGTTCGGCGAATAATCTGGTCGACGCAACGCTCCTCGATCGTCGCATCCTTTCAAAATTTCAATTACGCGAAACGCCAGCGATTCTTTCGTTTATCGGCTCGAGTCGTCTCGAGTCGGCTCAACGGCAAAATCGGCCGTTGCGAGCGGAGAATCGAGCTCGCGCTTATCGCGAAGGGGGTGAACTCTCTCCTTCTCTTTCTCCTCTCCCACTTCTCTCTCCGCCATCTCTCTCTCTCTCTCTCTCTCGCGAATCTTGCCGCCGAAGGCGAACGGCGGGACACCTCTCTATACATTTTGAACTGGAAAGACGCGGCGTCCCGAACTTTCGACGGGAACCAGTTCATATATCTGAAGTATGGCTGCCATAAATAAGCGACCCGTCCGTTTGCTCTGTTCGCCCAACCTCTCGCGAATCTTTCTTTGCCTCTCCTTCGTTTCGACTGGTTCGCTGGCTCTTGCTACTCCTTACCCCCGAATTTCAGTGGATCGCGATATCGAGGTTGCGTCGCGAACGAACTTGGCCGTCGTACGATCCGGTCGCGCGAGCAGCGAGCAACCGGCGATCGGTAATCGACGATCGACGACCGACGAACGATGGATCGTCCCCTGTTCTCCGATGACGCGCAACGAACCGCTTTAACCTTGGACGAATCGACGCGTATCGGTATTTTCGTCGATCGAGACGGAGGAAAAGATGTCGGGGCTGCGCTCGCGGTACGGTCGCGTTTCCATAGCCGGATATCGAGCGAACGAGAGAGCGAGAGAACGAGCGAAGGAGCGAAGGAGCGAAGGAGCGAAGGAGCGAAAGAGCAAAGGAGCAAAGGAGCGAAGGAGCGAGCAAGCGGGCCACCGAGCGAACGGTCGAGCGAGCGAGAAGGCGACCGGAGCGGAGCGGGAGTGATTTATGCTAAGTCGCTGATGCTGGTAAGGCAGGGGCCCGTGTGTATTACGTTCCCGGGCAGCCATCTTGGGGTCCCTTCGTTTCTCCGAGAAGTCGAATCGATTGACAGACTCGTGCCCAATCGGCGATCACCGCTCGACGCGGAGACTTTCGTTTCTTTCCGCGCTTTCTACCGTTGCACGCGATTGTTCGCAATTGTTCGCAATTGTTCGCAACCGTTCACAATCGTTCGCAATCGTTTCTCGCGATTCGGGGTTCGCCTTCTCGTACGACGAGGACGCGACGGAACGAACGATACGTTCGAATGGCAGAATCGATGACCAAAATTTCGAGGCATTGTTTCGTAAACGAGTGGATCGATCTTCGACAACGACGACGATGCCTTCGACGACGCCAACGACGACGACAACGCGACAAACCGGTCGCGCGTATACCAGTTCGAACGGCGTGGCATGGCGTGGCGTGGCGTGGCGTGGCGTGGCGTGGCGCAGCGATTCGGTTTCCTCGAGCGATTCGGAGGAAGCGTCGCGTATCTCTGGCATTCCTTTCGTTCCGTTTAACCGTGAAAACCACGCGCGCCACACCGACCGGCGACCGTTCTGATTTCTATCCATCAGCGTTGGTCAGATTTACGACGTCGCAGAGGGGCCTCTGTGGCCCTGCCGGTGGGCCCGGGGGTCCTCGTGTAACAATGAAACCACGCCATTTGTCACAGAGGCGCTTCCTCTGCGCTTCTAATAAACGTTCGTCCTACCGTCGTGGTACGGTCGTGCTGCAACGTGCAGCACGGATCGACCTTTGCTTTTGCTCCGTGGATCGTGATCTCTCGAGCAACCGCTACTACGTTCTCTCTCTCTCTCTCTCTCTTCTTCTTGTCTTTTTCTCCCTCTCTTTCCCGTTCCCCGTCAGCCGACGATTTTACCTCTCGCTTTCTCGCTTCGATCTTTCGAAGCTTCCATTTCGTTTCTCTGCTCCTCCGCTACTCCGCTACTCTTGGTTAGCGTTTCGTTGCTCTTTCTCGCTCGCTTTCATACTTCGTAGGACACGCTGTTCGTCCACTCGTGGTTCCGAAGAAGAGATCGAAACCGAAGGAGAGACCGAGACGAGAATCGGAGGCAAAGAGACAACGAGCATGCTGGGATACAACGTGCCCACGTTCATACTTTCACATGCCGACACAATGCACCGGACCATCGAGAGGAATTGTCATACAAATTGTCGCTTATTCAACGACGATCCCGAAGCGAGGATGAACGGCCTTACGAGTCGGTAGCTCGAAAACAACGCCGAGGCACCTTTTCAGAGCGACTAGGCCTTCGTGGATACACCGATAAAATGGACTTTCTTGCTTCGCCAGAAACAGTCGGACAGACGGACAGACAGACAGAGAGACAGAGAGAGAGAGAGAGGCGAGCGATAGAAAAGATAGACTGCGAATTTCTGCCTCTCGAAAATCGCGGAAGCTTTTCCGTCGAGAGCGCGAGTCGCGAATAGCGGCTACGTACCGATGGATTCGACCGCGCGGTTTCGATATCGTCCCACGCTCGAGGGTGATTCGTACGAATTTAAACGACGTTCGATGGTAGACACGAGCGGGACGTTCTTGTACCTGTTCGATAAATCCACCGCGCCGCACCGCACCGCATCGCATCGCACCGCACCGCTACTCGCAAGATGCCGGATAAGCGAGGTCGTTGCAAACTTCGGAGCGACGATGATGCGATCGATAGCAGAAAGAGTTATATAGTCGGCGAAAACGTGGGTTACGCTACCGAGGTTGGTCCTCTCTTAACGATTCGGAGAATCGGCGGAACGACGTCTGGACGGACGCGCGCGAGTTTTCGCGTCGGTACGTCATCGGATTCGTAGACGAACGATCGCGAGTCGCGGTGTCCAGTCGTACGTGCTACGAGCGACGAGGCGACGAGACGTTGAGCTCGAAAAATACGGTCGAATCGTCGACGAGATCTACCCGCTCGGCCGGTATCCGGCTTTCGAGAACCAGAAGATCGAAACGACCGGTAGCCGGTCGACCCGTTTCTGGCTGCCGTTTCGTAAACGGAGGTCATCCACGGTTCCCAGCCGGCAGATTCTTTTTTCTCCCTAAACGTCACCGCCGATATTTATGGCGAGCCATAGAGAGCCGAGGGGTTCGACCGCTTCGGGTCTCGCTACACGCCGAGAGCAGAACCAGGGCCCCGGCGTAATTCTGTCAGCGTCACGCTCTCGGGCCAGCCTCGACCTCGACGACGAAGCCAGCGAGAACAAGTAACAGAAGGAACGCGCGGTAGCTCGCGCTCGCGCGCGCGCGCCGGACCGGACTGAAACGCGATGAAAAAATCCGTCAGGGAACGTTTTCAATCGTGTCCCGTGAATCCACGGTTGCGCGAACAGATCGGAAATCTTCTCTTCTTCGGATCTCGGCACACCCCGACATCCCTCTGCTCGTACGCCAAAGGTGCCAGCCGTTTTGCGCGATCTCCGGCGTAACCGCGTTCGCCACGACCCTTTCTCCCGAGCGAACGAGAGAACGACGAGGGAGGATGGGAGCGCGACCGAGAACCGACCAAGGTGGCAACGATAATCTCGCGCGGCAAGGTGTGTCGCGCGTTTATCGGTTCGCCGACGAAGACTCCCGCGGCCGTGTTCGTCGGCCGATACGTGGGCTTCCAGCGACGCGTTTCGTGCTTCGAGGAGGTCCGCGAGACGGAAAGATTTACCGCTCTCCGTTTAGAATCGGTCCGACGAGCGAGTTGCACATCGTGGGTGAGTCGACCTTGCGTCGACTCGAAACGCACACCCCCGTCTCGCCGAAATTCTAGGATGCTCGTTGCCACGCGTACGAGTTTCGTTAGCGTCGCGAACACCCGTGTAAAACTCAACGGCGAACGAGATCAAATCGAGATCAAATCTTTGCGGCATCTCGTTTAGCGTTTTCGTATCGTGCCGATTCCGAGGAACGTCCGAGTCTCCGCTTCGGGGACGGTTATACGATATCGTAAAAGGGAAATCATGCGAGAAGAGACACCCGTACGCGATAGACGGATAGACGGATGGACGGATGGACGGATAGACGGATAGATGGAGGTGCGTGCGGACCGATCAGGTTTGAGCAGCTGTCTGCAACCACGTCGCTCAAGTTCACCGTGTCGGGTTCGCGGTGGAATGAATGCCTTTCGTTATGAGTCTTATCTTCCGCCCGATCTCTCTCGCCCTCTCTCTCTCTCTCTCTCTCTCTCTCTCTCTCTCTCTCTCTC
>CM052088.1:256195-286269 GCA_028453745.1 Agapostemon virescens
TAGGAAGGACCGACGGATACGAAGCGAGAGGGAAAATATCGTCGAAGGAAGCACAGGCCTCTTTATACCTGAGCACCGCGCGATTTATCGTGGGTAAACCCCAAGATTTTTTTTCCTTGTTCTTGCGCTATCTTTCGGACCGCAGGGCGTCGACGTCGACGCGTCGAACGGTCCCGAGGGTCGGGACGGAGAGACGATCGGAAGGTTTCGCGTCGCGATCGTTTAGTCGGCAGAGTCGATCGAGCGAAAACTATCGATCGAACGATCCGTCAACGCCGGTAGCAAACGATTCGCGCGTTCCCGGAGAGACGAGTTACTACTCGCAGCGCGGAACACGAGCTGGAAAAACGAAGGACGCGGTACGGCGCGCGCGGACCGAACGACGACAGCCCCGAAAAGTTGACTTTGGATCGAACCCGAGGCGTCCCCCGGCTGGGTCTAGGAATCGGTCCTTCGAAGCTTGGTCAACGTCGAGGGCACTCGCTATCGACGACGAGCGCGCGCGAGTTCATCTTCCGGAGACAGCGCGAGCGAATCTCGCATTCCCCTTTCGAGCGTGTAAACGGCGTGCCGCGCGCGATAGCTGCGGCGGGGCGTGCATGCCGTGACAAGCCGGACAGTTTGACACTCGGCTTCCTAACGATCGGTCCGGCCTGTCGGAGAAAAAGGAAGCTTTGAATGCCGATTCTGCGAGCCGGCTTGATCGACGCGTCGTCTCCCTGTCAGGTCCGTCTCTTTCCCTCTTTCCCTCTTTCCCTCTTTCCCTCTTTCCATATCCTAGATTTTCTTCTACGAGCCGCTCGGCTTTGTGCGCCGAGCCATTCGAGTTTAACGTTTATTGTTTGCGCGCGCACGCTCGTCTTTGTCCTCCTCGTCATTCAGCGAGGCGCGTAGTGTTCTGCGTCCCGTCGTTCGCGCGACTTATTTTATCAACGAATTTCAAAGGTGGTCGGTGACGCGCGCGCCCTGTTCGATCTCTAACCTCGATCGAATCGGAATTTCGTCGAAAATCCCGTCGCGTTCGTTTCTTCGAGATTTTGCCGGTCAGGAAGAAGAGAGCGAAGAGGTTTACGCGAAACGATTGCTCGTTCGCTCGTTCGCTCGTTCGCTCGCTCGCGCGCGCACCGACTCGAGAAGCGAAGCAATTGGTTTCGTTCTGTTCCCCGCGACTTTGTCGCTTCGAGCAATTGACTTTGATCCGTTCGTGCGCGCGTAACATTGAACGCAATTACGGTCAATTTACGATGCCACTCGGTTGGTCTCCCGCCCCCTCCCTCGCGCTTTCCTGGCGGACCAGTAGCCGCCTATAGGTGGTATTTGGTCGCGAAGGATCGACCGATGCAGGAGCGTTGTCCCTCGCCTCGGCGCGGTATGTCCGCGCGAGCAACGAGGACCGTACGCGGAACACGAGGAACTTTGCCTCGTCGCGCGTCTACGCGTCTCTGCTTCGTTGCTTCTTTACCTCTGCCTTTGCCTCTGCCTTTGCCTCTGCCACGGCCTTTTCGTGCCCGTCCACCGTTAAAGCCCGCGAATTCGAGTGGACGCGACTCGTCGTATAATGTTACATCCTATTAGGGGGAGGAATAACTGCTAGATGAAACGCGACAGCCAACCAGAATCGTGCCCCAGGCAGGGGCGAAGCGGGGTAGGGGGCGGTTGTGTTCGGTTCTTCCAGAGATGCGTGTCAGTCGATCGTCTCGAGTGCCCCTCGGAATACATAATGCGACGTTCGCCCATTGATCCACGACTCGATCATCGTCGGTTCGCTCGTAGAAGGCAAACGCCGAGCGCGTTCGAGCACGATGACTGTTCTCGTCCGCTCGTCGCATCGAAGGATCGCGGACGATACGCGTAACCCACCGGTTCGAAGAAGCGAAACAACGGGAAAAATGTCGAAAAATGGACGGGAACGCGGCGAGGCGCGTTCGTTGCCGCGAAGCGTTGCCGGAGCTTCGGCGAACCTCGGGAAGGGTGGATCGTACCGAAGGAAAATTTCGACTATAAATAGCAGTGTATTCTAAACGAGGTACAGAGAGCGCATTGGATCTAAATTATGAATTTCATCAGCGGCAGTCTGCCGTTTCATTCCACGTTTTAACCTCCTACTCACCCTCGATCCCACCCCCAAACGCTCTTCCCGGTTCTCTCCCTTTTCCCCTTGCTCCCTTCCGGCGTTCCTGCCTTCCTCTCCGCCTTCGCGCGCGTCTTCCCCGTTGGCCGCCTTCGTTCCACCAACGTCCTTCGGTCCATTCGCGTGTCTCTTCCTCTCGTCCCCCGTTCGTTTTAGTTTTCGCGAGGTTTCCACGGATAGTCGCGCGCGCGTCCCTCGATCCCCCTGCTCTCCCCATCCTCCCCATCCTCCCCATCCTCCCCATCCTCGGCATCCTCGGCATCCTCGGAAACCTTGCTACCCTTGCCGCGCTCCGTAACCCCCGCGACCCCCGCGACCCCCTTAACCCGCGGACGCCCACGGCAGCGAGCACAGGCAGCTTCGAGCGTCCCCTTTTACCGGAGGTGCGAGAGATGAAAAGTTCTGGCGAAGACATAAAAATGCGCCGCCGCATTTCCCTTTTAAAATAAGGCCCTCTGCTCCTTTTTCAGTTTATTATTATCAAGTTGTGCAGTCCGTGCTCCTTCCTCGAGATTCCCCGACCTTCGCCTAGTCGTTCGCCTCGTTCCCGCTCGCTCGCTCGCTCCGGCGCGGTCGTCTCGCAACCGGTGCACCCAGGACGACCGTATCTTCGACTATAAAACGGCAAACTCGCCCCTGTTAGCCTGTTTTCCTCGCGTCTCATCTTCCACCGGCTGCTGCAACTGTGTTCGTAACTCCGCTTTCGGAACTTTCCGTTATGAGAACGAACCTCCGGTGTTTACTTAACTGTGAGCGCGCTTCGCTTCCACGTCTTCTCTCGTCGTCTTCTTCGTCGTCGTCGTTGTCGTCGTCTTCGTCTTCGTCGTCGCGCGGTCGTGGCCGTCGTCGTGATCGCGAAATTCAACGATCTCGAAAAGCGTGGGGGCAGGACGAAAGAGCGATATCGTTGAGCACGGATAGGTGCGAGGGCGAACGCGAGGGACAAAGGACGAATTCGGTCTCTCGTCGGCGACGCGACCTTGAGTACGATGACGAGCTCGTGACGCGAGAAAGCGTTCCGGTTCGAAGCAGAAGAGAAGCATCGCGCGGCTATCCTATTTATAGGCGGCCCGGCAAAAACACGAACGATGACGGCGACCAGCGAAGTGCCTTCTCCGAAGCTCGTAGGAGCGACCGGAGGATCGAGCGAAGAACAAGAACAAGACGGAACGAGAGACGGAGGGTGAGAGAACGAGAAGCGAGAGGACAGGCGAAAAGGGACGCGATGTTGGTAGCGAGAAGCGCGAACCGAGGAGACGAGTGGCGAGAGACAAGACGAGACGAGACGAGACGAGACGAGACGAGACGAGCGGATACGAGAGGAGGCGAGAAGAGGAACGGGAGCGCCGGAGATGGAAGGAGCGAGCTCGATCGGGAGCAACGTATGCGAAAGGAGGAGAGAACCGTCGATCAAACGTCGCGAACGTCCGAAGCGTCTGTCTGGAACGAAGACGTCTCCATCAGCCGTCGGATCGAGCCACACGTTTCTCGCTCCCCTCATTTTTATTACCGCCTCAGGGCCGTACCTACTCTCCTTCGCGGGCTAGCTTAATAACCGCGGAATAACGCGATTAAGTAAAACTCGTTTCGTTTCGTCTTCTCTTGTCTCTCGTCTCGCCTCTCGCCTCTCGCCTCTCGTCTCGCAGGTAAATCGACTCGCGCTTCGCCTACGATAACGGTCGGTTTGTCGAGTAAAGTTCAATTCCTGTCGCGACGAGTATAATTCCGCTACGAAAGCCGCGGAAAATCGTCGAGCGCGCACGAGAGAGAGAGAGAGAGAGAGGAAGAGAGACGCGCGAAAACACAAATACGCGTGCAGAGAGGGAGAGAGATGAATAGATGGATGGATAGATAGATAGATGGATAGAGAGAGAGAGAGAGAGAGAGAGAGAGAGAGAGAGAGAGAGAGAGAGTGTGTGTGTGTCTGTGTAAGGGTAAGAGGGAGAGCGGAGAAAACTGGAATTGGACCGCTGGCAACCGAGGACCGTTCGGAAGGTAGTTGGCGAGGAAGCGAACCGATAAAACGAAGAGATACGCGGCTGATACGGGAACGACGTATCGTCCCCAAGTGTTGCGGCTAGTTGCGACGCGGTTCAACGTATGATTATCCGTTCCCTCGGGGCCGAGGTGGCAGCGTAGAGAAACTACGCGGTGGTGGATGTGGCGGAGGTGGCAGAGCGGTGGCAGAGCGGTGGCTGAACGGTGGTGGAGGTGACGCGCGAAACGGGCAAAGGAGAAAGAGGGAAGATGCGGGGAAGCGTAGGATGCAGGGACGGTTATTAGTTGCCACGCCGTTGTCGTTTTATCTTCGTGCCCAATTAGCAAATATCATTCCGTAATGCAACGTGACGGGGCCTCCTCTGAAAAGAGTGCAGCTGCATCGGCATTAAAAAAAAGGGTAGAAGAAAGCGATGCTCGAGGGCTGCGGGTAGACATCGGGGTTGGAGGTGGGGACGCCGAGGGCCGTGAGCCGCGATCCGGGGGCCGAGAGCCGAGAGCCGAGAGCCGAGAGCAGAGAGCGGAGACCAGAGAGCAGAGAGCGGAGAGCAAAGAGAGAGAGAGAGAGAGAGAGAGAGAGAAAGAACCCATGAGTCGGGTGTCGGAGGAGAAAGGGTGGCCAGCGTAAAAGAGGAAACGACAAAGATAGCGAGTCCGTTCTCCGGTTTTTATTGACATTTTAAAAGGTAGCCGAATAATACCAGCCGACACGCGTAATAATTATTGCCTTGCTCGCGCTACCGATCGGTAATACATGGAGCGATTCTCGCGACCGGTACTCCACGAGAAAACGACATCGATCGGCGAGCTTTAAGCCGACAGAGTCCACCGACTCCCGGTCTCTCCTCCTGGAACTGTTCGCAACGCGCCTCGACCGCTCCTCCGTGACCGCCGCGCCGCATTGTAAATTATACGAGTAACGATCGATTAATTACCAACACCGATGCGTCGGAACTTGTCCGAGATTTGGTCGTTACGCGAGTCTCTCCTCTGCGACTTCCCACGTGTTTTCGTCGCGAATTAATTCTCCTGTTCGCGTTTCAAGACCGCGAGAATCGCGAGCATCGCGAGCATCTTGTCGAAACCCACGCGCGCAACCACCACCGGTGGCGAATCGCGACGGGGTAAAACGGCTGTTGCCGACGCGATCCTGGGCCCGAGTGTCGGCCCCGTTGCCAGCCCCGTTGATCGGCTACCGAACCGAAACCGAACGCCGAATGCTACGGAGGCGATTCGATTTCGGAAGCTCGTTCGCCGCGAGGTACAGATCGATGACGAAGATGCCGCGGGTTCGACGGCGAAGCGGTGGCGAGACGGTGGCGAGGCAGCGGCGCGAAAGGACCAACGAAGAAACGGTTCGAGACTGGTTGGCAGCGCACGGTGGTCAGTCAGGCCGATGTCAGCCCGCTAATTGGCAGCCGTGTCGCATAGAGGTAGCTCGAAGCCGGTTTCTGTAGCTGGCTGCTCGTCGCGTAATTCGTAAGCGGTTCTTGCCCCTTCTTTCGCGAACGCTCCCTCCTCCCGGTCGGTCCTCCCTTGGTCGACCTTCCTCCCGTGCACTCTTCTCTCTTCTCTCTTCTCTCTTCTCTGGTCTCTGGTCTCGGTTCCCTCGTCCGTCGTCTCCGCGCTCTGGTCCAAATATCTCATCGCTTCGATTCTCGCGCTTTCGCTGTGCCCACACCTTCGGCTCGTTTCGTCCCGTTCCGTCCCGTTCCATCCCATCCCGTACCGTCCCATCTCGTCTCGTTCTATCTCGTGCACCTTCCCGCAGCACACCTTTCGGTTCTGTTTCCCTTGACGCGTTTACGCGTGACTCGCGTGGGCGAATTAAACGGAGTGGACAAGCTGACAGGGAGAGCGTCGAAACGAACGACAAAAAGAGTAACGGGGATGGCCGAATTGGCCAGAGGCGCGGAGCGACGTATCTTTGGTCGCATACCTACGAGAGAGAGAGGGAGAGAGGGAGAGAGGGAGAGAGATAAAGAGATAGAGAGCACCGTGGACTGCTACGAGACACCGATGATTCTCTAGCTTGGGTGGTCTCGCGGCGTTCGTTTCTCGATCGCTTCTACGTTCGAGCTAGTCGCTCCCCTTGTCCGCGAACGATCGAAGAAAACAAAATGAAAATCGCACGCGGGCCTGTCGGACTTTACGACGAGAGGAAAAGGTCGCGCGCGGAAGATTCGCGATCGTCGAGAAGCGGCGAACGCGCGAAGGGGCAGAGAGCAGAGAGGCAAAGGGGCGAACGACCAAACGCGCTGGAGGGAAACTGGGAACGAGCGGCGGGGGCGGACGGTGGCGGCTGCTATCTGCACCGTGGCTGACACCTGACGGATAGCCTGGCGTCGGCAACGCGGGATATTAATTTGGTAATTTATGAGGCCCGATTAGGCAGCGCTATCTGTCGAGCTAATGCGCGAACCGTTGGCAGGTTATCGCCAAAGGGCCTGTGTTTCGAGCCGCCAGAGGCCCTTCCACCGCAGGGACCCCGGTCGAGTTTGTCCCGCGACAGCAACGGCAACGGCAACGGCAACGGCAACGGCAACGGCAACCCCTGGCAAGACGACCGTGTTAGCCGTCGCTGCCACCGCCGCCTCGTCGACGAAACGTCGAAATAGGAGAAGCTCCCTCGGAGTCGGCCCCGATCCGGCCAGAAGAGAAGCCGCGCGTTACTCGTGACGCGTGATAGATGGACGGCGAACGGAAGAACACGCGTGGCTGCGTGCGCGTTGCCCGCTCGCAGCGTGTGGGTATCAACGTAGGTGGATGAGGATGAATGGTTCTCGTCAAACGGAAGGGACCGCCCGCCGTTTCGCGCCGTAATGCGCGTCCGCGTAAGAAGCACAGTAGGTCGGCTTATCGATGACCGGACCGCTACTTACCTACGAGAGAACAAGCCACTTACCGGGTTCAAAGACTCGCGAGCTGTTTGTCACTCTCGACCCTCGGCCGCGTCTCCGTTTCGACGTTGTTCCCGTCGTCGCGTCGAATGCTTTTCCATATCGCTCGAAGCGTCGATCGTATCGGAGTTTCGTCGATCGTCGATCGTCGATCGTAGAACGCGGGACCCGAGAGACGCGAGACTCGAGACGCGCGTGCTGGTCTCGGCACGCGCTGCAACCGTATTCGTCGGAAAGAAACGCGTGCCGAATCGTTCGTACCTCGGGCAGACCGAAAAGAAAACGATTTCCACGCGACGCACCGCTACGCTTTATCGCACCCGAGAATCGACGTACTCGTCCCAAGAACTATAGTTATCCCCGACAAATTACCTGCTCGGTCTTACTCGGCGTCGCCCCGTAGTTATCGCGTCATCTTGGCAATTTATCGATAGCCGCGAGCCAACCGATCGAGAGATCGACCGAGGTACGGGGGCGCGTTATCGCGAGCCTCGCAACCCCGCGTGCCTATTTTTCCGCGTTTCCGTTCGCGGGGGATAGTCGACAACGACGACTACGACGACGATTACGCAATGGGGAAAAGGACGCGCGAGAAAAGAGAATCGGACGGTGGAGGTTACAAGGGGAATGAAACGGGCAACGAACGCGAACGCGTTCGCGCTCGCAACGCTCGACGGGACTCGACGGATCCTCTAAACGGATCGCGCACCGGTGACGCACGGAAATACAGAAAGCGGCGAATCGAACGGGAAAGACAATAATCGGGTGTAAACAAAAACAAAAACAAAAACAAAAATAAAAAAAAAAGAACGGCAGAAAAAGCAGAAAAACAGAAAAACAAAAAAAGAAATACTTTCAGCGGAGTGGTAGCGCGAACAATGGTAGCCACAAATCAACGGGATTATGCCACTATTTCACGGATGGCTATGGCCGGCTCGCATGATAAATCAAGCTGTCGTTGGGCCACAATAAACAATAACATTTGGACGGCCGGCTGGCGGGACGGCTGGTGCGACTCTTCTTCACTTAACTCGGTCATTCGCTCGCTCCAGCGCACGCTCCGATCGCACGTGTTATTTCCTCGGCCTCGACGCTCCCGAACGCACACCGGTTTTCGATAATAAATCGTTCCGCGAGGACATCGACGCGCGCGTGGGCATCTCGCGGAGGCCCGTCGTTCAACCTCTCGTTCATTTTTTCCCCTCGTTTCGCGATAACTATGCTATTAAATCCGATGCGATAAAGAGCAGAGCGATTTCGATCGCGAATCGGATTCGGATTCGGATTCGGATTCGGATTCGTGGTCCATCTCCGACGAAAAGTAGAATCGTATCGTATCGTATTGTTTCGTTTGGTTTCGTTTCGTTTCGTTTCGTTTCGTTTCACCGGTGCGATACGATTTTGGGACGCGCACGCCCGTGGCAAAACGGCCTCGCGTTGGAGCTCGTGCGCGCACCACCCACGGTCCACGCGGGGCTAATATTTTCCATGGATCGGCGTAAATCGAGTCCGAGTATTTGCTCGTCCGAGTATATCGAGCTTGCGAACCGGTCGTGTACGGCGATCGACCGAGTGCTCGACCGTACCCGTCGACTAATTATAGCCTCTTATTTATTTTATTTTACGCGTACGCGTACGCGCGCTGGCGCACCACGGGTCTCGCGCACGCACACCGACAACGCTGCGGTCATAAATCAAAATTCCATTTCAACGTTCTAACGAAGGATCAAATAAAACACTTTAATTGACGTTTTTACGGCGGCCGGCAGCCGAACTCGAACTGCTGCCTACCCGCTATACGGCTGACCCCGCTCTGGCTCGCTCGGTCTTTCGTTCCACTCGGCTCCGTTTTGCTCTGCTCGGATTTGCTCTTCGATTCCAGTCGATTCTACTCGATTCGAATCTACCGGTGAAACGACCGGTCGACGAACCAACCGCGAATCGTCTCGATCGTCTCGATCGTCTCGATCGTTTCTTTCTTCGAGTCTTCGAGTGCACGACGTTTGCGCGATCGACCGATCCACCGACCAACGGGGACGAGAAGGCGAATAGAAAAGAAAGAAAGGAAGAAGAAAGGGCCTGGCGTGGGTCTAGAAAGGGGGACGCGAACGGAGAGGCGGGAAGGGATCGGTGATTATAGCGTCGCGGTTATCGTTAAGGGTGCGCGTCTAGCCGCGTTACTTCCCGCTAACAGCGATTATCAGTAATTTCACGGTTTTCGGAAGAACCACCGGTAAATATAGAGAATACCTTCTGGCCGCTTTAATATCGCTCCACGCCGATCAATAATAATAACGGAATACGCGGCTCTTGTTCCGACCCCGATATACCCGATGTATTATAGTAATTTCGTACCGCGATTTCTACTCTTTCCCCCGTTCCCCTCGCTCGCGGTTGGCCCTCTGCCCGGTCCGAACGTTAGGAAAAATACGGTCAAATTTTACGGGGATCGAGAGATCGCGGGCCCGTTCCCGAAACTTTTACGTCCGTGAGTGAAATTTATACAGGCGTCTCGTTTAATTCTTGCGGTTCGTCGATGCATCGATTTATCGAGATTCGGCTGAGATCGGGTGAGACGACGACGACGACGACGACGACGACGACGACGACGACGACGACGACGACCACAAACACGACAAAATCTTCTGTTTAGAAACGGCTTCGAAGGTTTCGCGGCGCCAAACGGTCGCGTACCGGCGAAACGCTCGAAAAGATCGCGACGAACGATGAACGCGCATGGGACCAGATCAAACTGACCTCTTCTCCCGTCGATGCCGAGATAATGATACACCGGGTACCACCCCTTTAAGTATAAACACACACCCTCGTTGGTTCGCGTCCTTCGTCCCTGGACGAGTTGCTATCGCGGCGACGGCCTTTTTTCTCTTGTTTTCGTACCCTGTTCGATGCTCGATTCTAGTTGTTTTGCGGTTTACGACGGTTCGCGTTGCAACTGATTATTAGTAGTCGCTCCTACCTCCTACCTATTCCTCGGTCTCTCTGTCCTTTCTCCGTTCACCGCGCTGTCCTCTGACCCTCTCTCTTTCTCCGTTATTATACTCGGCCATATACGGCCATTATGCCCAGGCCCCGATATACAACACAATCCGCCGTAATGCCGGCCATAAAATTAAATTAGGGTTATAACACGATTTTTCACAAAGGTTCTCTGGGCCGTGCCGAACCGTGCCGAGCCAAGTCGAGGCGTATCGAAGCGAGTCGAGACGAGACGAGACGAGACGAGACGAGACGAGACGAGACGAGACCAGCTCTTCTTACTCGTCTACCGATGCTTCTTTGGCAAAACTACCTGCTTCGATCGAACCCAACTCTATCCGACGTGGACGCCGACGTGGACGCCGACGTCGACGCCGTATCCAAGTGCGCTGATAAAACGGACGGCTTTCGATCTCTCTTCTCTCTGCCCCTACCGAGGCAGTCGTTCGAAAAAACGGAACGCGGCCGTCTCCGATCGACGATAATCTATTTTTCGAAGGATCGATCGGGTTTGTCATCGGCGAAAGATCGATCATGAATCGACGAGATGCAACGGTTTTCGACGGGGGATCGACGCTGCATCGGCGCATTCGTACGAAGCATCGCACCGCGTATTAAGGTCAATCGGTAGAAATATCCACGAGACAACGATTCAACGGACGATAGAGACGGAAAGCGGAGCTACGGCGACGCGTTGGTTCGTCGGACGGTTTCTCGTCCGTAGGATTTTCCTGTTGGTTGGACAGCGTACCGCTACCGGTCTCGATTTTCAAAATTAATCAACGACTCGAACGTTGCGCAAGAACGATAGAATCGTTTCCAGGAACGTTCGCGTTGCCTGTCCTTATGAAGAATTCAACCGAGTTGTGGATAGACGAGCGACGCTGTGTAGTCTCGGATAGAGAGATGGATAGATAGATGGCAAAGGAGAGATAATAGACCTACGGGGGAAGCGAGAAGCGGGAAGCGGGAAGCGGGAAGCGGGGAAGAGAAAGGGGGCGTTGAATCGAGAAAGAGAGAAAGAGCAAAAGAGAGCCAGCGAGGGGGAAAAGGAGAAAAGGAGAAAGGGAGAACGGGAGAACGGGAGAACGGGAGAAAGGGGGAGCGAGTGCGGCGAATGGAAGAAAGAGAGAGGCAAAGTTTCGGGAAGGAGAAGCCCGCGAAGAGAATTCGAGAGGCCACAAATCACGGAACGGTGGTGTGGGGCGCTGGAAGTAGGGTTCGTCGGAAGGTGGAAGAGGGCCGGAGAGGTCGGAGGCAGCGATAACAGGGGGGTGGACGGGTGAACGGGTGGACGGGTGGACGGGTGGACGGGTGGACGGGTGGACGGGTGGACGGTTGGTCGGGTGACGGGGCAGGGTGGCGTAACCGGGTTGGGAACAGGGGCGAAGTAAGAGGTGGAGAGGCAGAGGCATAGGTAGAAGCAGCGGAGGAGTGGCAGGCTGCAGACGCGGGGCGCGACATGCTTTATGACGTCTGTTCATCACATCGCCCCAGTCTCATAAATTAGAAATCACCCCTTAGATAGCTGGCACCCATCTACGATGGCGTCAGTGCCGTATCGTGGGAGGCAGGGATCGCCTCCGACTCCGACCCGTCCGATGCGCAAGAAGGCGGGCGACCGGGAGAGCGGGAGAACGAGAGAACGAGAGAACAAGAGAGAACGAGAGAACAAGAGAGAACGAGAGAGAACAAGAGAGAACGAGAGAGAACGAGAGAGAAGGACGGTGCGGCGGGGCCGAGCGACAGAGAGAAACAACGACGGAGAGCGAAGGGGCAGCACGGACGACGGCAATAATTTTCACCGTATGTCACGCCGGTGAAAGAAAAAAAAACTGGGCATGGCTCCGAAGGATCGCGCGAACATTCCTGTTCATCCTGCCGTGTTCTCTTCCGCTCGCGTTCTAGACGCCAACCGGGCAAGCTCGCGGCTCCGAACGAGACTCGCCGATCTCGATCGAAGGTGTCGCGAACAAAGGACGAATAAAGTTTGTCGGTATGCCGAAACTTTCGGCCTGTGCGCGAGAACCGAGCTCTCGGAGTTGCCTGCGACGCGTCGTCGCGACCGTGCCGCACCGCGCTCCTCGGCTTCGAGATAATCGACGTCGATTAAATCGACGCGTCGTCGGTCGACCGATCAGCCTTTGCCGAGAATATGGATTTTGACGCGTACGCGATCGAGCTTCGCAGGCGGGGGACGGAGGATGGAAGAAGACGAGACGCGGCTATCGCGGTGGCGAGGCAAACGCGACAAAGGTGGCAAAGGCGGCAAAGGCGGCAAAGACGGCGAGGCGACGAGGCGTCGAGGCGAGACGGCGGAGGAGAGCGCGACGTCGACCTGTCGTTACCGTCGCTCCAGACACTCGCTGATCTACCACTTCCCCTTTCCATCCGTTCGTTCCCAGCTTTCTTCGCCCACCCTGACGCGCCGCGTCCACCTTCTTTCTGGCGAGAGGAGCGACGAGTGCGGCGAACCGTCACCGTGCCAAATATCTGCCGTTCTTTCCCCTGGCTACACCTCGGTTCGCCTTCCGTTTCGTTTCGTTTCGTTTCGTTCGTTCGTTCGTTCGTTCATTGGTTTCGATCGTTTGCTCGTTCTCTTCGTGAGTCGTCCCGCTACGGTTCACCGTGATTCACCGTGATCACGCGGACTCGAACCGAACCGAACCGAACCGAACCGAACCGAACGATCCATCTCGAGACGATCCGAAACGGACGCGCGTCGCAGCATTTTTAATTCGGCCATGGATCGCGTAGAACGCGACTACGGTCGCAAACACCGCGGCTTTGCTTCTGGCTGTAGACTCACAGCCGTAGCCGTAATCGTAACCGTAGCTGTGTTCGACGACGGTTCGAGACACCGAGTTCGGCAATGTACGAAGCAAACAAATCGAAATCTTTAACGGTGCTCGGGGCCAGACGGATTTCTTGTCGAGAAAACTTTAATTGGTTCTCGAATCCTAACGATTAATTAATCTTCGATTGACTCTCGACTACTAATGAATCGTTACGAGGGATCTTTGGCCGGGTACACCGGAGAGGCACTTCGGCGAACCGAGCGAACGACAAAGTTGGAAACTGGTAATCGTCGCGATTACTTATTCCTCCGAGTTTTCCGAGTTTTGCGCGTTTCGTCGCGACATCGAAATCGCTCGAAACGCGAAACATTCTCTTTGGAATCGCGTCGCACGCGCGAGACGGATACGATGCTCGAGAGGAGCGGGGTTTCTAGACAAGAAGAGGGTCTCGTCGCGCATCGTCGCTGTCCGGTACAGGTTACCGGAGAGACCGTTCCGTGTCAGGACGGCGCGACAGAAACTGTCGCGCGTAAACGTTCGAACGGTTCGATTCGTTCGATGTTCGAAGAATACTCTCTCGTGAAAAGTGTGGACCGGAGATAGGGCGTCTAGCGAAGAGAGGAGGACAGCAGGCAACCGTGGTAGGAGCAGCAACGATGCAGCGTTACGAGAAAGAAGAAGAGGCGCGGAAGGAGGCAGAGGGAGAAAGTTAACAACGATGCTGCTGGCGGTGTTGGCGGTGTTGGCGGTGTTGGTGGCGGTGTGTGGCGGTGGTGTGGCGGTGGTAGTAGCAGTAGTTGCGAGTCGGCGACGGTGGTAGTGGTTGACGAAGGGGACCGTGACGCGTTCACCGCCACCGCCACCACCACTGCCACACCACCACCACCACCACCACCACTGGCACCAGCACCAGCACCACCACCACCACCACCACCGTTTCACGTACCGTTTACGCGAACGATACAGAAGGGTGAGCGAGTTTTCGAGTGCGGATTCGACGGTGAGGCGAAGCTGTCCATCTCGCGGCACGTCGCGGTAGAATGGAGTCGTGGAGTAGGTCGAGGGGTGGGTGGACGGTCGGTCGGTCGAAGGTGGAGGAGGCGGAAGAGGTGGTAAAATCGGGTGGTCGGAGGTGGGTGTTTGAATGGGAGGGTGGTAGCTGTCGCTCGCCCGGGCAGCAGACGTCTTCTGACCCGGCCGGTGGCTCAACTCGACTCAACTAGACTCTGGTTGCTGGCAGGAGGCAGCAGCCGGAGAAGGAGCAGGAGGAGGAACGGGGGAAAGAGCGAGCGAAACGGAGCGTCGGAGCGCGAGAGAGGAAGAGCGAGACACCGAACGAGCGAGCGAGCGAGCGAGCGAGAGAGAGAGAGAGATTCGTTGGTGTACGGGGGTCAGGGGAAAAGGAAGGTTCGCGCGGAAGAGACGAGAGGAGACGCGAGCAGGGATAGAGAGTAGGGTGGGTAGGTGATGGCGATGGTGAGGGGTGCGGATGGTAGGTGCATTGCTTTTCACAGGAGAAGGTGGAGGAAGTTGGGGTCGTAAGGGTGGCAAGCGTATCGATCCGGACGGAGCTTGGCTGACGGCTGACGAGGCCGTCACGCGAGACGAGACGAGACGAGACGAGACGAGACGAGACGAAACGGGACGAGACGAGACGAGACAAGACGATACGGCCGAACGAACGGACGGACGGACGGACGGACGGACGGACGAACGGAGAAAACCCCACTATGATCTTCTTCCCTTCTACGGTAGTGGGTAGAGAGTATCGCGGAGGGTCGCGGGTGTCAGGGTGGATGAAGCGGCGAGCTCTAGTAGACTCGAGGGAGAGGATGTAGAAAGATCGCGGCGACCGGAGGACGAAGGACGGAGGACCGAGGGGCCACGAGGGAAACTCGAGAGATACTGCTTACTTCCCCTTCGGGGCCTTCTCGTTGCGAAACAGTACCTAGATTGTACGTGCACGGCCGAATAGCTTGGCCACTGTACCGCGATACCGTCGTGATCCCCCTTTCCTACCATCGTACTTTCCTCGTACCCTGCAGTCGCACACCAAAAAAGAGTGTGCGCGCGTGTATATCCTTTCCTTCCTTTCCTTTCCTTTCCTTTCCTTTCCTTTCCTTTACTTTCCTTTACTTTCCTTCCCGTCCGGCCCGACCCGGCTCGTCCCTTCCTTCGATATCCTGCTCTTTCCCTGTCCACCCTTGCGTCTCCGCTGTACGGTCTCGCTCTACGAATTCCGCATGTACATTTACGAGTTTTGGCTCGGCATTCCATCCAACTTCCTATCGAAGACGAGACAAACTTCTGTCTTCCGGTTACGGAAGTCTCGGTACTTTCCACAATTTTTACGGGAAGGATCGTTCCTCTTAATGAGGGGCTCGCGATCGTTCGCGTTGTACGCGTTTCTCTCGATCGATAACGGGAACAACTTGGACAGTTTCGATGGGTCGCGACCACAACCGAGAACATTTTACGAGACGTCGGATCAAATATTTTTTATGCACATGACGCGCAATAAGGATACAGCGAGGGTAGTTTGTTTGTTCACCGGTGGCTGCGACCGACTACGACCGACTACGACCGGCGCTTCCTTCGTTTCGCTTCCCGTTTTCCCCTTCTTGCCGGCGGCCCTATGTTCGCACCCGCTTTGCGAATCCGTCATCGTAGCGTCCTGCTTCGACCCGAATGCGCATCGATAACCGTCCCCTCCGATCGCGGTTCGTGGTTCGCGGGTCTCGCGGGTCGGAGGTCGCGTTAAGATTTAGTTATCCGTGCGCGCGTATAGTTGGGTGCTGTACGCGAGCGTTTCGTGAGAATTCGGGAAGAGGCGAGGAGCGGAGAAGAGAAAAAGACGCGCGCTACGGTGCGGAGCGGCGTGGTTCGACGGGGGTGGTCGGTGCGTGAGGGGAATGGCCAAACGAGAGACGTACGAGGAAGAGGTCAAACGCACTACCGCCTCCGCCTGCTTGTTCGCGAACCTAGCCGCAAAGCGAGCGTTGTCGCAAAGGCAAAAGGCACTCGCCGCGCGCAAAGGCCAAACACCGAAAGTCACTTAAGCGTGCCGGCACGTTCGACGCCGCGCCGCGCCGTTCCGTACCGCTCCATGCCGCTCCGTGCCGCTCCATACCGCTTCGTTCCGCGGCGTACAGCAGCGGTAGTTCGTTTTCGAGTGGCACGGCGTGTCGCCGCTGCGAGGACACGCCACGCCACGCCACGCCACGCCAGGCCAGGCCACGCCGCACCGCGCCGTTGCGTTGCGTTCTCCGAGGCCGATCGACGCCGTGCCGTGCCGAGTGGTTCAAAGAGAATTAGAAAAGGAATTCGTAAGAACGATCCCCTCGATGATCCCGAGCTAGTCGAGATTCGGCACGGCAACCGCTCTTTGCCACTTTTCTGTTTCTCTTTTTGGTTCGGGGTGTACTAGTCTTCGGAACGCGTACGCTCCGCCAACGATTCCCTGCTTTTAAAATTGTAATCTCTGCCGTTTTTCCGTCGCGTCTCCTCGACGAGAACGAACGCGTTTTCGTGCAAGGAACTGCCGCGAACGCGAGAAACGTACGATTCGGTATTCTCCGATAAACGCGAAACGACCAACGGCTGGACGAGAACCGCGAGATCGAAACGATACGAATACGCGGTTGGACGCGTCGCCGCCGTTCGCGGCAGCCATCGGGCATCCGTCGTACCGGCGTCTTTTTCTCCGGCTAATTTATTAGCGCCGCTCAGAGAATGGGGCGCGGAGAAAGATCCGGCAGTGCAGCAGCCGCTAGTTTCGAGCAGCGTCTCTCGCAGCGGTATAAATCGGGAGACGGATCGGTCGGATACAGCGACGCCGGTTTTACGAGCATCGAAAATAGGGTGAGTGAAGGCGAGATCGCTCGTTCGCCCGCTCGCTCGCTCGCTCTAGCTTCTCCTCTCGCGTTTTACGCGATGAAAACTCCCTTCGCGTTAAACGATTCGCTCGACGATAGAAGAGAAGACGACAGCCACCGCGTCGGAGATTCGCTCGCGAATCGGTAACGAGAACGCGATGCTACGGTCGAAAGACTCGAGAGGAGGAGGAGGAGGAGGAGGAGGAGGAGGAGGAGAATCTACGAGTCTGTAAAGTCGCGAATCTATTCCGCGACGCGGCCGATTCGTGGCCGATACGCTAGAACAGTAAACCGTAAGCGGCGCGCAACGGGAAAATTGCAGAATATTTATTTTCGAGGTACGCATTCTTGTACGAACGGGCATCCGTCATGCTTAGCCGTTCGCGTACTCGAGCGAATTCAAAAGTTACTCGAGAAATATCGCCGCGGCCAAAGACCGAAACACGAAAGCGACGAGACTCGTCGGCAAAGCGTCTCGTTTATCTCCGGATATACCGCTTTTGGCATATTTGCTCGTCGATGCGATATCGCGTGTAAATCATGGTCACCGGAAATAATGGTAGCCGATTAGAAAGCTGATTCGATGTACGCGCGCGCAACGCGGAAATCTCGGCTTCGAATCTTTCACGCATGGATAATTCGTTGCGCGTCGAAAGCCTGTTTGCGCGCGTCGTCGATCCATCGAGATCCCGTCGATCCAACGGAAACGCGGTGTCGACCGGTCGTGATTTTTAGGCGATGCTTCGCGAGCGAACCGTCGAACACTCGGACGACCGCGTTCGTTATCGGGTCCGTTGTTGGGTCCGTTGTTGGGTCCGTCGTCGAGCTCGGGGCGCAGCAGCATATGCGGGTTTCGTGTTTTCCAGTTTTCCGGTATTCCGGTATTCCAACGGTTTGCGAGCCAAGGTCTCGCCACCGCCTTTTCCACGGACTCGAAGGATTTACGACGTCGGAGGAGAGCCACGGGCTTCGGATCCCAAAAATGCGTCGGCATTGTTTGAGGTGAAAGTTTTGCGCAATGGGCGTAGGCTGGCACGGATCACCGAAGGTTTTTACCGGGATCGCCGGTGAAATTTCACCCTGGCCTGCGAGAGCAGCAGGTAGTATCCGTAGGTCTGTGCACCGCGCGTGTCCTGCAGCGTCCTTTTCAGAGCGTAGCGAGTCGTCGTAAATTTTTTCCTCTGCAGTTTGCGCGGCCCGACCTCGGCCAGCGCGGCTAAGTCCATGGGAAAAACGTGTTCTCCGTTTTGTCCGTTCAAGGTCTCGCCTTTTTAAAAAACCAATGGTCGCGACCATTGGCCGCTGCTCGGACTCGGACCCGATCTTGCACAGTTTGTTTTCAACGAATCGACGAATCTTTGCGTCCGAATGGAATTCGGCTGAAACGTCGTCGGTCGTCGATAATCGCAGAAGGCAAACCGAAATATTTTCTCTCGAATAGCGACAACCGTGCGCCGAGCCATCGATAATCGGAGCCGAAGTAGTTCAACGTTGAATAAATGAGGCGCGCGTCTGTCGGCGAATTGATCATTTCCGTCCGGTTATCCCGGTTTCGGTGAATCCAGCGTCGAGTCTCGCGGCGTTCGCGGACAAGACGATATAGCGGCGTGCCGGCTTTATAATTCCGGACCTCCGAAAATATCTGGTAGCAAAGACGAACGGCGGCAGTTAAACGCGCGTGCGCAGACTCAAAGCACTTTTCCTGCTTTATGAATGGAGCGGTGGATCACGGAGTTACGGAGAAACGCGCACAAAACGGACGGTGGCCAACTCTCGAGATCCTATCCTCCGATTCAGTCTCGTCGACGCGTTATTATAATCGCCGCGCCGCTATCCTAGCCTACCGTACGGTATACACCGTATGGTATGGTACGGCGTGGCAAAGCGTACCGTAACGTTGCAGAGTACAGCGATGGAACGCGGTATAGACCGATAGACGATGATACGTCGCGTATCCTCTAACGAGGACTCTTCTTCTCTCGAGTTCTGGAAAGGCGACGAGAGGCGACGAAAGACGTCGAAAGGCGTCGAAAGGCGTCGAAAGGCGTCGAAAGGTGGAACAACGAGGTTGTCGATACTACTTTTGCCGAGAACTCTCGCATCGCGGAGGACGAGGTCGGCGGTCCGCTCGATCTCGAACGCCACCGTATTTTCACCTTATCTTTTCGAGAACTTTATGTATCTCGGAACGCGACCGACTTGACATCCGATCGAAAGGTACGCGGGATCGCATCGCGGACGAGGTTGCTTTTTCGGATACCGAGACGGGAAGATGCCCCTAAACTGCACCTGTTGCGCCAGCCTACGAATTTCCTGACAAATGCTCGACGCGTTGGTTTAACGCGCTTTCGAATCCGCGTCGCGCGATCGTCCGGCGAACCAAAAGGAAAACCCGACGCATCGCGCGCGGTTCGGCGTCCGTCTTCCCGGCGAGGAGCCGCGTACCGGTACGCCGGAGAGACTTTGATTTTTTCGGAACCGATCGTTCGACGACGCGTAATCGATTCCAAACCTGCCTCCGCCGCGTTCGATTCTCGCGGTTCGTACGGTTTCTGTACGCGTGGACGGACGTCGTCGATATTTTATCAAGTATTTTTCAACGGCGACAGGCTGCCGCGGCAGCGATCTTTCTCCGGTAATATACCGTTGATTAACTTCCTCGGAACAGCGATGGCAGCGCGAACGTAATTCTCGATAGACGGAAGATCGATTCGTACGTACGCGGACTCGCGTGCGTGTCCGTGTCGGCGTTCGTGTTTGCGCGGATCGCGCACCGTTCTCGGATCCTTTCACCGAGACATTGTAAATTCACCGGAGAAATTAGCACGAGATTTTGTTGTTCGTCAAACGTTTCTGCGACTACTTTCGCTCGCTCGCTCGATCGTTTCGTCGCGATTCGATGGCGCGTCGCTTCGGGAATCCCGGCGTATCGCAGGGAAGAACCGTCGTAGGCAAATAATCCTCGGACGCGAAACGCACGGTGCCGCGCGAGTCCTCTCGCGCCGCGGCTCGTCGAGAATATCAAGAATATCGAGAATATCGAGAATATCGAGAATATCGAGGACATCGGGGATCTTGAAAAGACACGAGATCGAAAATATCGAAGAAATCGACAGGGTTTCTCTTGGAAAACGATCACGGTAAGGTCGAGCGCGTTCGAAAGCTCGGACGCGTCTACCACCGCGGAAGCTGGCGAAAAACTGTGGCGTTTACGGCGCCGAAACTCCGTAGACTGCCGTGGATTTATGTACGCGGCGAGCATCCGCGCGCGCGCGCGCACAACGAGATTTATCGGCGCTTGGCCGAGTTTCGGTAGGGCAAGTTGAGTGAATTGTAAATGTTTCCGGCAGAACTTCACCAAGATGGCGTCCTCCACCAGGGGCGAGTTTGTTTACGCCTCATGGCTTCCCCACGTGGGAAAAGCAGCATGGCGCGCGTCAACCTTTCAAACCCAGGGATCCTCTCGCCGTTTCACTGCCGTTCTTTCACCGATGTTTACAAATTTTCACGTCCGATTCGATTCGACGCGACCTTATCGCGGCGCTCTCTCGCTTCTTTTCAATGGTTTCGCAATGTTTTATTCGTTCGGATCGTTTCTAATCGTTTCGTTGCGATTTCCTTCCGCTGCGAGGCAAACGAGGAAAAGAAAATTCGACGTTTCCGTCGAGCGGGAAACGTCGCATGGTCTTCGGGACGAACGAAGCGACGAACGTCGCGTAAACTTTCTTCGATCGAGACGAAACAATGCTCGCGAGAACAAGTCGGACGCGTTCGTTTGTGGAGAGACGGACGGCAAGAGACGAAGATCGTCGCCGCGATGCTACCGACTCTCGACAGCGAGAGCCCGCGAACTTGATTCGTATTTTGGGTTTTCGTTGCTCGCCGATCGCGAGATACGCTCGCTGCAAAGGAAAGTCGAAGCGATGCGCCGAGGCTCGGATAAGACGCGGGCAACGACGGAACGATTGAAATTGTTTCGACTCACATTTCATACGTTGCGGAGCGTGCTGTTTCCTTCGGGGCATCTGCGTCCTGCGGAGATGTTCGATTATCTGTGCGGGCTCCAGGTCTCTGTTCCTTGGACGCAGCCTCGGATCGGATCCCAAACATGTGACGGTGGCGGCGGTGGTCCTTGAAACGCTGCAGGAAGATCCTAGATAGATTTTACGGGCCGCAGGAAGCGGCGTTTCGAGTTTTCCGGTTTCCAGCTGCAGCACCGCGCGCACAAAGTCACTCACTCGCACGTGTCCAAGGAGAGCACCGACTACCTCATCGCGAGTTCGCCGGATCCGTTTGTCGTCGATCTTTCCAGGATCGGTGGCGACATCGTCGTCGTCGTCGTCGTCGTCGTCGTCGTCGTCGTTTCTCTGGTCGGATTATCGGAAGCCGGATAACACCGTGGCACGGGCTATCGCGTACGGTACGCGGACGCTTTCGCGACTCGGCGAATCGGTATTGTGGACCGTGTCGAGAATCGGTTCGACGGGCCCTGTGTCGCACCGGTGGTGGCACCGAACAACGGTCGCTCGTACAAGTCTTCGCGTTCGTCGCGATCCATGCGCGGTCGTATCGTACGATGGCTTTGGGCGATCGAATCACTCGGAACGATCACATCGGTTGTGGCTCGGTGGATCGTCGTAGGCTGTTGGACGACACGCACCGCGCGCGATCAGGTGCGCGCGGTTCACTCTTCGAATATCGTTGCGTCGAAAGACGGACGAGCTCGTTCGGGCAACGATCGTCGTTCGGATCGTAGACTCGTGCATCGGCCGGACCTACGAACGATTCGAGATGTACGATGCGAGGAAATACCGCGCGCGCGCGGTATTTCGCGAAAGACGCGTGGCGAGGCGCGTCGCGAGGGAAATTCCGACTCGTTCCGAGAGCGGTTCGTTCGTTCCTCCGTCCGCACAACCCGAAAACAAATCCGAATCCGGCACGATCCGAATCGGAGCGTCGACACTTGGATCGCGACGATGGTCACTTGGAAGGTGCATGGAGGATCAACGACGCTTGCCTGGATCACGGTCGCGTCGCGTCGCGTCGCGTCGCGTCGCGTCGCCTCCCGTCCTCTAGATGCGGCAACGCGATCTCTTCGACGCCGACTTCGGGTGTCCGCGGCAATGCGAATTACGCGATCGCGCGAACACGGAGGAACGAGTCACCGGCACGGAGTATATTCGATCCTCGCGACCTACGACCGTGGATCTCGTCGATCGCGCGAACGGACGAGTTTTCCGGCTGCAGGAACGCGTGCCTCGCGACGACGCCTTGCATCCGCTCGAGACGCGCGCACGACACTCCGCCGTACGCGTACGGGGCTACCGAAAGCTCGTTGCAAAGAAGAAAACGAAAGAAACCGACAAACGGGTAGGAGAAACACGAGGAGAGATGCGTCGCGCGACAGAGAGGGAAACAGTCACAGAGACAGAGAGAGAGAGAGAGAGAAAGAGACAGAGAGAGAGAGAAAGAGAGAGAGAGAGACAGGGCGACAGGAGAAGCGAGACGAAACCAGCGAGCGATCGCGTTTACGCGCGTGTCTCCGAGCGTGCGATGCTGGGATGCCGATCGAATGCGCGAGGGTGAAACCACAGTCACAAAGGAACGGAGACCGATACGAAGGAACAAAAAAATCAAGAAAGATACAAGCGAAAGATCCGATAGACGGATAGATACGAGAAACTCGAGCGAGAGAAAGAGGCAGCGATAGCGTGTACGCGCAACGCACACAGAAACGGATAGAGAAGGAGAAAGAGAGAGAGAGAGAGAGAGAGAGAGAGAGGGAGAGAGAGAAGGAGAGAGAGAAGAGTGGTGGGAGTACAGAAGCGAAAGAGAGAGAGGGAGATACGATATGCAAGGGTAGAAGACAAGAAACGAGAACAAGATAGAGTGAAAAGAAACGAAGGTGGAGGAGGAGGCGGAGGTGGAAGCGGTGGCTACCGTCGTTCGTGGATCGCGAAATCGAGCGGGCGGCGGTCCAGCGCTGACTGACTACGGACTGGCGTCGCGGCGGCAGCCCGCATGGTGGGGGGCCCCAGGAGTAGCAGCAGTCCTCTTTCCCTCTCGTCTCCTCCGCTCGTTCTCGTTTCCTCGCTTGCCCGCTCTTCCTTGCTCTCCTTTGCCTCTCGCGCGCTCGTTCCGTCTCTTTCGTCGTTTCTTCCTTCGCGATGTTGCACGATTCGCGTTCGCGTAAACACAGATACCTTCCAGTCCGCGAGAATCCGATCGAACCAGTCGAGACGAAACGAAACGAAACGAGACGAGACGAGACGAGACGAGACGAAATCAGACGAGACGAAACGGGGCGGGAGGGGAACGAACGAAACGATGCGCGTTCGCGAGACTGCGAAGAAACAACACCGAGTTGGTCCCGGTGAACGAAATCGACGATCCTTCTGACACCGGAGGAAACGGGCCGAATCGGATCCGGAGTGCCCGAGATCGGTATTCGAGACGGAGGACTTCTCCCCCCGTTCGTCCGCTATCGCGCGATCGTTTCGCTACGATTCGCTACGATTCGCGACGATTCGCGTTCGGTGGTCCCCGCGAGCTTGTTCCGCTCCGAGACGACTCGCGGCTCGATTTTCGACGCACCGAAAATACAAAGCGACGTCGCGAAAACGACGAGACCGGATAAGGACGATCGAAAGTTCGTCGATGGGCCCGGGGGACTAAAGTTGCGCTCGCGCGCGCAAGAGGTGGTCGAAAAAGGAGGCGGGGCCCCGAAACTCGTCGGCCCCGGTAAATCCTGCGAGAGGGGGCAACCGAACGGCAACGCGTTGGTACGACGCCTTTTATTTTCGCCGCGAGAGGCGCTGCCGGCCGGCGTTCTCGTTCCACCGTAGTACGGCGACGCGGAGCAACACTTGCGAGTTTCTCGACGTTTTCGACCTTGCGAGCCATCGGACACCCCCCGAATCGCGGTAAGTCTGCATCGACGATAGCCTACCCTAACGAGATAACCGCGATATCGTTCCATTTCCGAACGATGGACCGGCTGCTTCGACAATTCGCGATGTTCGAAGCTAACCTCAAAATCGTCCGCGAAAACTTTGACATCGGATAGAAACGTTTGGTCGCGTTCTTTCCAAGAGTTTCGTCGCGGGACGCGCGTGTGTCCCTTGTTTCTTCGATATCGACCGGCCGACGCGTCGACGCCTGCGAAAAACCTTTGGCTTCGAGCGAACGCGTACGAACGCTCGCGCGAAAAGCTCGCACGAGATTAAAAAAGCTTCTTTGGAAAAGTTTCGCTCGTAAGCGAGGTCGGAACCCGTCGTCGACCACCCTACGGCCGCGGCGGTTCGATCCACGGGAGATTCTACTTTCTTGTCTCCGTTTTGTTACCGAAGGAAAGCGAGGAGAAGCAAGCGCGAGCAAACGAAACGAGCTTCGCGACCATCGGAAACGCCTGCAATCGTCGTTGTCGTCTTCGACGCGGTCGCGAATCTTGGAACGAATAGGCGAAATTTACGGACCGCGATCGAAACTCTTTTGAATTTTCAAATTTTCCTGCGACCAAAGAATCGGAGACGCGACGAGTTTCGACGGTCTCGAGAGCGGCGAGGCAAAGATCGTCGAATTCGCGCTAGAGCATCGGTGTTTCCCGGGCAAGCTTTCGATTCGTCACGGTGTCGGGGACGAGCGTTACGCGCGTCGGACTGCTTTACGATAATTTCGGGCGAAGATTCCAGTCGGAAAAGAATCGAATGGAGGTCGAAGGATACGAGTCGGTCAGTTTGTGGATAGTCGGTGAGCGGAGCTCGTTTTGGCGGGCACCGATGGTGGCGCTGGCAGGGCCGGCGGAGTCGCGGGAAAGAGGGGCACCGGCGTACCAACTACCAGGTTGTGCCCGCCTACCAGGCGGAGCCCGCATGATCTATAGCGTCATAGAACACCCCTGCCGTCGTGGTAGGAACGCGATGGCGACGCCCACGGTGTGGAACGTGCGCGCTGCCCCCGCCGCTGCCGCTCTGCCGTTTTACCGCTGCCACCGTCTTCGCCGTCGCCGCCGCCGCCGCTGCCGCCACCGCCACTGTCGCCGTCGTCGTTGCCGTCGACGTTGTCCTCGTCTTCGTCCTCTTCTTCGTCCTCGTCTTCGTCCTCCTCGTCGTCGTCGTCGTCGTCGTCGTCGTCGTCGTTGTCATTGCCACTGTCGCTGCCACTGCCACTGCCGTTACCGCCGCCGCCGCCGCCACCACCATCGCCACCATCGCCACCACCACCACCGTTGCCACCGCTGTCCGCATCCCGATGTTTATGCTTTTGCCGGTGCGTCTCTATCTAGTCGCGGCCCCGTCGTTGCGCCGTTCCTTTTCTACCGTGACTGCTACCGATACCGACGCCGACACTGCCATCGCCGCTACCACCGCTGCTGCCAACGCGCTACCATCGCTACCGCTACCGTTGTCGATAGCGTTGGCGTTGGAATCGGTATCGCGACCGCCGGGGTGGTTCTCCTGTTCTACTCCTACCTCGTAGGTACTTGTCCGGTTCCTTCCACCTCGCGTTTGTTACGGCTAAACATTGCTGTCAATTAAAACCGCACCGACTCCCGATTTACCGGCAGCTCACCGTTCGTCCTTCTCGAGAACCGTCCTCCCGTTACATTTTACGAGCTTCGCTCCGTACGATCCTGGCGAGACCATCCTCTTCTCGTTTCCTACGAGATTCGGGACGACCGCCGTTGGTTCGGCCGTCGGATCGCGAATCGTATTCGTGATCGAATCGTCGCGCGTCGTTCGTTCACGCGAGACTCGTCGGAATCTTCGAAAGGAAAAGCGCGACGCGCCGCAGCGTCCGTCGTGGACGAGTCGCCGCTGTCGAGTCGGTCCGATGTCGCGACAACGTCTTCGTTCGACTCAGACGATTCCTTTCTTTCGATTCGATCCGTGAAATCCAGCGAAACGTACGCGTATATGGACGCGTCGGTTCTCGGACTCATCGTGTGCCGGTGACTCATCGAATCCGACCGCTCGAATCGCCGCGACATCGAGGAATTCTTTCGTCGATCATTCATCGTTATTTCAAATCGTACGCGTCGGGAGCGAGAGACGAGCCGTGACGCGAATACCGGTTGTTCCTCGGTTGTTTCGATCGGAAACGAGAAATACTCGCGCGCGCGAAACGATCGGTGCAGAGGAGGGCCGCGCGGTAAAACACGCAGCCGCGTCAACGTTTCGTACGTAAATATTCGCAACAAGGTCGGTAACGGGAACCGATCGGCGGAACGATACGCCACGTTTCGAAGCGTTTCGCTTCGAATTTGGTATCGGGAGCGTTCGACGCCGTCTCCTCACCGAAGGAATTTTCTCGAGACGCGCCGAATATTCTCGACGATCGTCACGCTCGAGTTTTACGCGCGAACGGTGGCGGTGGTGTCGGCCGCGGTGGCGGCTGCGGCATCGGCGGCAGCAGCGGCAGCGACCGTCGTAAAGAGTATTTTATTTCGACGATTGCGGCGCCGTTTTTGTTCCGGGGTCGCGAAGCGATCGCGTCGTTTCTACGCGCGTCGGGCCGATTCAACGCCGGCGACGTTCGCGGCCCGACGTTTACGAGATCGTTTATTAGGTGACGTTCCCATCGAGTGGTTTTACCGGTAGCTGGATCTTCTACCCGTTTCTAGAAGCCGCGTTCGAGGCGATTCCAACTTATCGCGACGCGCCATCGAGAATCGTTCCACCTTGCGAAAGTTTAGGCAAAAACTGGCAGAGCTGCCGCACAGGGTGGTTGCACGCACACGCGTCCAACGACGAGACGTTTCGCGATCGGCGACCGCCGTCGTCCGGACGCAGAACGAAGCCGCGATCTCTTAATTTCCTTGGACAGAAGTTTCGAATTCCTGTCCGAACGATCGTTCTCTCGGATTCGTCGTCTTCTCTCGGTTGACTTTTTCCTTTTTTCGGCTCGCTCGTCTTTTCGCTTTGTCGCGGCGTCGAGAAACATCGAGAGAAGCGCCACGGTATCGCGAACGTACAACCGAAAAACAGTTTGGGGCGCGCGTGATTCGCGTCGGTTGCGTTTGCGTCTCTCGGCGACCGCGGGGGTTCCTTTTACGAGCGTTCCCGTCGTCGGTCGACGAGACCGGAGGCACTAAACTTGCGAATATTTCGAAAGATGTCCCGTTATGCAACGACAATGTGGGTCAGCGCACAAGTCCATTGTATACGTTTGCTCGTTTTGTACTGTCAGCTCCCCGCGAGACCCGAAATAAGTGCGCCTCGTAAAATAAAGTGCCGCGCGTCGCTTTCCTCGACCATCCATTGCACCGACACCATCGATCTTGCGACGATTCCGCGACCTTCCGAAAATTTCCATACGCGCTCGCCGAAGATGCGAAGCCGCGCCTCCACGAATCGTTTTCTCGATGTCTCGCCTTTTCGGATAATTCGAGCGCGATCCCGAACCGTCTTTTTCCCCGATCCAAGACTCGTCTCGAACACGGTTTCGCGTATCGGCGATTCCATCGCGTTCTCGATTCGCTCTCGTTTTCGAGTCGCGTCGCTTTCCTCGCCGATGCCGTGAGCGCGATCCGCTCGAACCGCGAACAACCGATCCAACGATCGGACGAGGAAGGTCCGAACGCGAGACGCGATTCGTAACCGAGCTAGTCCGCTCGAATTTTTTCAGAACGCGAAACGCCGAGGATCGGCGCTCGTCTTTTTTCGCTTTTAGAACCGAGTCGCGGATAAACAAGACGAATCGTAAGACCGCGCGGGCAGGCGCGTCGTTTGGACGCGGAGAACGAGCACGTGAAAATAGATTTACCGTCGGTGCTTCCCGTTCGTCGCATTCATCGGCATCCCTCTCGTCGTGGTAAAAAATCGGTCGAGCAAAATTATTCGGAATGCCTGTCGGTCTCGCCGAACGTTTGCTCGCCGTCCGAATCGTTTCCTCGTGAGAAGGCTGTTCTTCAAAGCGAAGCTCGTTGATTTATATCGTTTGACCGATACCTGGGACGTTTCTCGGTTCGCACCGAGAAGCGTTTCGCTCTCCGCTACCCGCCCGTTGTTCTCGGGTGCCGAACGGAGAGGAGAGGAGAGGTTGCGCAACAGGAAAAACGAGGACGGACGTCGCTCGGCTCTTTTGAAAATTTGGTTTTCGTGTTTGCGACGGACAACGAGGGAAAGCGAGTAAAAGCTAGACGAGAGCGAGTAAACGCGCAGGCAAGCCATGCCGCGTGGCACGAACGTTCCCATCGTCCGGGGTAGAAGGAGGGGAGGGGTAACGCGGAACGATCCCTGCCGAAAACGACGTAACCTTCGTAGTTTCGAAAATAACTCGAGCTCTCGTCGAGTAGAAGGCGGTCGACGATTAGTAGAATTCGGTACCGGACGAGAAGTTTGCCGCCGACCAGACGCGGCGACTCGTTTCAAAATAATTCCGTCTATGTTTTAACGCGGATAAATCGCAGGCGAACCCCCACGGTCGAAAGCGCGTTACGAGCTGCGATCTGCGAGCTACGAGCTCGCGTTGTTCGCGTTGTTCGCGTTGTTCGCGTTGTTTGCGGCAGCCCCTGCTTTTTTCATACCGATCAAAGTCCAGGGATCTCCGCGATGGCTTCCGATGCATTATTTCGAGCAAACGATGGGTCGCTCGGTATCTCCGGTCCGAAACATCCATGCCCGGAGGAAAGAGCCGCGGTACGAGACGAGAGACGAGAGCGCGATCGTACTTTAACGTTCTTCCACCGTAGCGCGCGCGCGTATTTTCGCGCTCGTTGAAAGTTTACGAGCTCGATAAACTTGCCGCGCTCCTAACCTAACCAAATGTTTCTCGGCCGATCCGCGAATTACTTTGTATCGAATATGTGAGAAATCGCCGTCGAATCTCACCATCGGCGACTTATTCGAAGGATAGGCGAAATTTGCGTTCGATCTTCCCCGTTAAAACGGTAGCGGAAAATGTTTACGCTTCGCGGTGGAAGAAGGAAATGGTTGGTTTGCGCGAAGCAGATCAGGAGAGAACGAATGCGTGGGAAATTTATAACGCGAACAGGCGCGCGTTTATTTTTCGAGCTTACTCGTCGAGACAACGACGACGACGACGACGACGAGGCGTACGCTTCGACGGATCGTCGGACGGTTGCTCACGAGTTGAAGAAACTTTTGCAGCGGTTTAGGATCCTCGGCTTCCATCGAGTACCCACCCCCGGGCACGGATGGACGGACGGCGGGTGTACGCGGGCATTCGAAGAGGGAAACGAGTCGTCGGCGATGGCGGACTGCGCGCGATCGGCCAGTTGCTGGAAAACGAAATCTCGTTTGTCGCGGGAAGAGACGCGATACTCTCGGCGAGGTTGGCAGGCCTCGCAGAGTTCGCGCGTCGATGCGTATAGCGGTGGTAGCATTCGTAGAAGGTTCGGTATAGGGAGCGCGGAGCGTGGTCGTAAGGGATCGCGGGGCAGCGAGGGGTGGCAAAGGAAGAAGAGGTGGAGGAGAAAGAGGATGAGGACGAGGACGAGAACGAGGACGGTGACGGGGACGGGGACGGGGACGGGGACGGGGACGGGAAAAGGGACGGGGACGAAGACGAGAATGGGGATGGGTATGGGTATGGGTATGGGTATGGGTATGGGGACGAGGAGTGGGTGGTTGATGCGGTACGATGGTATGGGGTGGCTAGGTGGACGAGGATGGGGTGGTTGTCGACGATAGGGCGAAGAAAGAGGTGGAGGAGCGCAGAGAGAAGCCGAGGTCCGTCGGTATCGATCGGGCGTCTGCGGTAGATTGACACGTGTCATGGCCGCCTCTCGGTGTTCGAGCGGACGAGGTGGCGGGAGAAAGAGGGAAACGCGGCCGAGAGGAAGCTGCCCGAAAGGAGAAAGGTGAAAGGAGAAAGGAGAAAGGAGAAAGGAGAAAGGCAAAGGGAAGGAGAGAGCGCTCGGCGGCTTCTCGGTGGGAAGAAAGAGAGCGAGAAACGGAAGAAAGACAGGCGGGACGAGGAAGGTGGCGCGAGCCAGCTCGCCAGCGAGGCAGCGAGGCAGCGGAGCAGTCGAGGGGATAGCGGCGTCGAAGGTGGAAGAGGAGGAAGAGGCGAGGGTGGTTGGCGCGGGGAGGAGGCGAGGGAAAAGGACATTAAGGTGCGTAATAGCCAGCGGGGCGAGCGCGCACCGCCGCGGCATCGATTAGACAGAGGCTCCCTCGTCCCATTGCTAGGATGCAGCCCTCCCCTTCTCCTCTTCCTCGACCCACCGACATACTCACCCTCCGCGCTATATCCACCCGTTCACCACCCACAACCCATACTCTCGACCGAGAGGTCTCCACGACCACCCAACCACCCGCCTCCACCTACTCCGTCGAACTGGAGAGCCCCCGAGTACGTGCTCTACATACACACTCGTGCGCTTATGTCAGTTCCTGTCCTGCCGTTGCTT
>CM052088.1:286279-309404 GCA_028453745.1 Agapostemon virescens
CTGCCTCTGCCTCTGCCTCTGCCTCTGCCTCTGCCTCTGCCTCTGCCTCTGCCTCTGCCGCTGCCTCTACTTCTAGCTCGGCCGTGTGCTACCGTTGTTACCACTACCGTTGTATGCCACCGCTGGGAAAGAGAACGAGGCATGGAAACAAGGGGACTGACCGAGAGAGAGAGAGTGAGAGAGAGAGAGAGACCGAGGGCTTGCACACACGTCGCGCGAACCTCGAGAAACAGAGCAAAGGACAAAGAGAGAAAGAAAGAGAGAGAGAGAGAGAGAAAAGGAGAAGATACGAAAGGACGAACCGAGAGGCCGAGCGCGAGGGATAATAAGGGGGAATGAGAGATGCGGATGTAAAGGGTGAGAAGGGAGGAAGCAGAGGGTACGCTAGAGGGTAGGCGAAGCCACCTAGCTATCCTGTGGCACCTATACACCTACACACACGCTACCGAGGACACCAACGTCTAACGTCGTTATAAACATTAACGGAGCGGCTCAATATTCCCCGGACCTTGCATCCCCTGCGTCTACCTCCGGTCCATCTCCCTTCTAGACCGTGCTTCTCCACCGTTGAGCACGGTGGTAGCCGGCTCTCGGTCTCTCGGTTTCTCGGACGCTCTCTCGCGTTCGCGGTAGCCACCGCCACCTCGTCCATGCTTTTTTCGGACACTCGGGTCGCATCGTAACGCTCGTTTCGCGTCTTTTCGCGTCTTTTCGCGTCTTTTCGCGATGCGACCTTGCGAGATAGCGAAAAACGCGATACGCTCGCCCGAGGATCGTCCGGGGATCGACGAAAGACGGAGACGAGCGATCGCGGCGAACCGGGTGCTCAGCCCGGATTCGAGTTCCAGCGAAATTGCTCCGTTTTAAAATTGGACTCGTTCGAGTTTCGCTGGAGCGTCGATTTCGGCAGGAAAGCGGAGGAGCAAGGAGGGTGGCGGCAGTCAGTCTATCGGTTGAATTTGTGCGCGAGGGTCAGAGCTCTGATTATCGTTAATTGCGGTTGATACGGAGGAACGAAGGGGACGCGAAACCCTCGACCATTTCGATCGGATTAGCGACACCGATCGGGGCTGTCGTTTCTCGATGAGAACGTTTCGCGCGTACCGTTCCGCGAGTACGCAGGGCCGTGGATTCGCTTGGCCGGAACCGCAACGTCGTCTGGCATCGGTACGACGATTCGCGTCGAAAGGCGTCGATGGGAAAGCGTCGAATCGATTCGAAACTCGTGCGAAACCAAACGTTTTTTCCTTTCTTTTCGTCCGTTTCGTCCGTTTTCGCCTCTTTTCGTTTTTATCCGTTGTTCTGGTGGTTTTCGCTTTTAACGCGGGACCGGCCGAAAATTGTTCGGAGCGTAACGCGCGTCGCACGGTCCGATTCGCTCGCGCGTACCTTCTCGCGTTAATTTAGCCTCGCGTGGCATCGGAACAGAGGGAATTCGTCTAGTTCGCGCGTTCAACAAGTATCCGTCCATCCCTCCCTTCCTTCGGTTGCTCTCTGCCGCCTTCTCGTAACCACGGTTAGATCGCAAAGTGACCTCGCATCTCGTAACTCGTAACTCGTAACTCGTAACTCGGTTGCTGGTTGTTCGTTGCAAGTTGCTCGTTGCTCGTTGCTCGTTGCTCGTTGCTCGTTGCTCGTTGCCGATTGCTCGTTGCCCGTAACTCTGGGAGGTGGTTATTCTTCGTGATCGAGAATCGAAGAGAAAGCGGCGCGGGGCGTCTCCTTGGCAGCAGGTGCGCTCTCCGGTTTTTCCGAGTCGGGAAAGGTAATAAGGGATTAGTCATCGGTGATCGTCGATCAACGTTAACGCGACGACGACCATCGGTTGGCCGGATGTTCTCGGTGCGATGCGTCACAGTTGGATATTATATTGACGTATCGACGTCTCGATTCTGTCCACGACCGCCAGCCAATTAACGGGCTTTCTTGTTTTTCCGACAAACGCTCGTAAATCTCGACGGATCTCTGTCCACTCGATTTAGTTCTGTTCTTCTAGCTCGGCGATCGTTCCTGCCATTGTCCGAGGTTTTTTCTACTCGTGTCCTACGAGACGATACAATAATTAATATCGTTATCGGAGCGCGTGCCCCCCTGCTTGGCAAATATTTAATTTACTACGACCGTCCTACGCTTAATTGGCTCGCGTTTGTTCCGCCCGGTCTGTGCTCGCTCGCTCGCTCGTTCGTTCGCCAAGTATGCGCGCTCGACGAACGCTTCGCTCCGATGTTCGACGATTCTCGGCAGAATCGCCTCGACGGACACGGCCTTTCGCGTTCCACCGAGTCCACGATGAAACGGTGGAAAGCTCGTTCGCCCGAATATCTCGAGACTGTCGGGACATCGGGAGACCGATCATCTCTTTTGCCCGGCGAACGTCGCGCGAGAAGGTATTTTATCCGTCGAGAGGTCGCGTTTTCCGGATAATTTGCTAGTTTTTCCTTCGCGCGTTACGTCCTTGGTCGCGAATGAAATTTTCGGGTCACGTCAAAAGTAAACGATCCACCCGGATTCTCGCGTTAAGCGATCGGGTCGCAAGAAGCGTGTTTCGAGCCGGATGGAAATCTCATTTGGTAGTTTTCTCCGTTTAATAAGACGGGGGAGGGGGTGAGTGGGAGAGAGGGAGGGGAGAAAGGAAAGACCACCGAACAGTGGAAAGAGATAATGCTTGAACGAGAACGAGAACGAGAACTAGAACCGGTAAGGGAAAAAGAACGAGAGAGAAAGAGAGAGAGAGAGAGAGAGAGAGAGACAGAGAGACGGAAGAATGGAGAAAGATAAAGAGAAAGGGGAGAGACAAGACAGGGTATATAGGGAGACGGAGCCACGAGGTCGCTGCCGGTTCGCAGACTTCGGAAAGGGGAAACGGAAAGGGCGCAACAAGGCCGGGGGTGGAGGTAGCGGAGGGTTAGGTGGCGGCCGGGAGGGGTAGAGGAGGGTAGCGGTGGATGGTTGGAAGTAAGCAGGGGTGGGTAACGGGCTGGGGAGGACGGTGGAGGACGGTGGAGGGCAACGGCGGAGGACGGAGGGCGGCGGGAGCCGACGGGGGGTGGCGGAGGGTCGGCCAGGACTGGGAGGCGAAGTGTCGTCGTCCGAATAACGGCCAAGCGGCATCGACCGATCTTCCTACCCCTAGTTCGTACGAAGCGTCAACTTGTTTCCCTTCTGTTCCGCGAATATCGGACCTTCAATTTGCCCGGTGCGGCTCTCGCCCGGCGCGAGACGCGCCGAGTCTCGATTCGAGCGATCGCGCGTTCCACGGCCTCGCCGTCTCTTCGTCCGACCGATCGGTCCGATGGTCCGTCCCGATCGTACGCGCGCACGCACGCTTCCGCGCGAAAACAACGCACCTTCGTCTCCGACGAGGCAACTTTTCGCGAAAGTTTCTTCGGGGCGGCAGCGGCTCGTCCCGGGGAAGTTTCGCGTCGAGTCGAAGCGAGGCGCGCGGAGCGCGACTTGGACCAATTTCAGACAGACAGACAGACAGAGTCGTCGAAACGCGACACCTCCGCGACACCTCCGCGACACCTCCGCGACACCTCCGCGACGAATTTTCCTTCTTGTTCTCGTTCGCCGGCTCGTCGAATCGACGCCGAACGTGCATGCGTTTCGTTTCAGGTTGGTCGCCGCGCCGCGACCGTTTCGGCCGATCCATGGAGGGCTACGAGGACGACGACGACGACACGCATTTTTGCATAAAATGTCACCTGACGGTGCACGGCCTCGAGAATTACGTTCGACACCGTCAGTCGGGCTGTCGTCCACCCGACGACAAGAACGAGGCTGCTCGCGCGTCGCCGACCACGCCAACCACCGTCTCCTACCCCGAAATACTGAACGCGGACGCGTTCTTCAGCTCGTTGGAACTGCGTAGCAGCGGCAACAAATCGAATCCGCGCGGTGGTTCCGCGATGCTCGACGAAAACAGAAAGTTCAAAAAAGACGAGAAACGAAAGAGAAGTCAGAAGATGCAGACCGAGAGCGCGGAAGATGTCGCGGCGAAGGAGAAGCTGCACGGTATGCTGCCCGGCGTGTCGGAGTTGGACGATCCTACCGAACACCTCTGCATCCCGTCGCTGGTCGGCTTTCCCGATATCGTGGCGTCCGCTTCCGGCAAGCCCGCGACCGTGGTCACCGCCGGTCGTAACAAATTGAGCCAATCGATGAGCCACGTCGGCACGAGCATCGAGAACGCCTCGTTCCCGACCAAACACGAGCCGGAAAACTCTCTGGAGAGTCTGATGACGTCTCACGAGTCCAACTGCAAACAGACGGACAGAAAACAACAGGAGGAGACGCAGCAGAGGATCGAGCAGGTGCATCAGACCTGGCTGGAGGATACGATACTGGCCGAGTTGGTGGCCAACAACGACAACAAGGATCTGCCGAGGTACGAGTTCGAGTATCAACAGGACGAAGAATCGGACGACGACGACACGATGGAGGACGATTTAGGGGAGGAGGACTCTTATTCCGAGTCCGAGGAAGGCGACGGCGAAGTTGACGTTGACGTTGACGTTGACGTTGACGTTGACGGCGACGGTGAGGGAGACGCGGACGTCAACGGTGACGGGGTTGGCGACGGCGACGGCGATGGCGATGGGGATGGGGATGGGGATGCGGACGGAGACGGGGATGCGGACGTGGACGGGGATGGGGATGGAGACGGCGACGGGGAGGATCGGGAACGTCCGCCTCGTGGTCATACCGGCGGCAAATGGAAACCCGGATTGAACGATCTTCCTCAAAATATGTCTCAACTTCACGACGACGACGCGGAGCCGGACGCGGAGCCGGACGAGGAGCACCACGAGCATCCTCCGCCGACTTACACCGGTGGAAAATGGCGGCCCAGCGACAGTTCGCAGGTAAGCGCGTCACGGTCGTACATCGCACGGGGTAATCTTACCCGTTGATCGAAAACGATCGATCGATCGCTTTTCCAGAGGATCGACGAGTACGAGACGAAGAGCAGCGGCGGACAACCGCCGCCAGGACACACGCGAGGGAAATGGGTACCGGGAGCGCGAACGGATATCGAATCGGGATATTGGTGCAGTCCTTGCGGCAGGAAGCTCGCCTCTCGATTGGTCTACAACAGGCATCTTCTGTCGAATTTGCACGCCAGAAGAAGCATCCGCGAGATCGACGGCGAGTTGCCGCAGTCGCGTGCCGCCTACCTGCACCTCGCCAAAAAGACTTCGACTCGGAACCAAGTAATTACAGCTCGTTCGTAAGTCGCGCCGCTTCTCGCTGATCGATTCGTCGAATTATCCCTTTTGCCGACAGAGAGTCAACGAGCCGACAGACGTCAAGGAAGCGAAGAAGAGTTCGCGGAGGAGGGAGAAGGAGATTCTGAGCTGCGAGATGTGCCACGCGAGGGTGAGGAGGGTGCAAATGGGCAAGCATTTGCTCTCTCATTATCACTGCCGCGTCGCGGGCGTGAATCCTCGCGGACCACGGGCGCGCCGCTTTTTACTGGAAAATATGGCGAACGTGGTTCGGCAGTGTCCCTTCCAATGTTCCTCCTGCCGGTTTTATTGCAACACGGAGGAAACGTTCCTGCTTCATTGGCGGTCCAAGCATCGGGACGAAGCTCCTCTCGACCAGGAGGTTCGTTCCTTCGAACAGCTCGTCGCGTTTCCGCGGACGTTCGGGTTTTTTGATCTTCCGATCGGACCGTTTCAGACCGGCGGCGGCAGCGGCAGCAGCAGCGGCTACGCGTGCAGTCTTTGCAACTTTTGGTGCGAGGAGAACGAGACGATGGATCGGCATCTGTCGAGCGCGAGTCATCGCGACGTCGTGACGATGATGAACGGATCCGTGCCGGTGGTGATCGGCCGTCGTCGAGCATTGTCTTGTCCCGGTTGCGACCGTCGGTTCCGATACAATTTCCAGTTGAGATTGCACGCGAACGAGACCGGTCACGAGGAGAGCTTCACCGCGAGCGACGAGTATCAGCAACGGATCGGATGCGATCTGTGTCCGCAGATCGTTCGGTCCTTGGTGGCTCTTCAGCGTCACCGGTTGACTCGGCACGACGCGAAGGCCGACGCGACAGCCGACGCGACAGCCGACGCGACAGCCGACGCGAGAGCCGACGCGAAAGCCGACGCCAAAGTCTGCGACGAGCAGCGATCCGACGCGGCCGAGGCGGACGCGAAGGAGGAACGCGGCTCGAGCAAAGACGACTCGGCCCGACGATTGGCCACCCCCTATTACTGCTCGTTCTGTTCGATGAATTTCGCAACCGCTCGGGAGGCGGTGCTGCATCGGAGAACCTCCGCTCACAAGGAGACCGTGAAAGCTCGGAAGCACGGTCAAGATTCGGCGAGCAGCACCGCTCGCGAGTGTTCTCGCTGCGGGTCGAGGCAGGCCAACTTGTCCGAGCACAAGAAGCATCTTCTGCGCGACCATCCCGAGGTCTGTTACAGGTAAGCGAAAGCTCGACGGCGCGGTGCGCGCGCGGGTTACGCGATCTCTCGAATGCACGCGCCCCCCCTCTCGTTTTTCCGCAGATGTCCCAAATGCGGCAGGCTTTTTGCCCTTTCGCAAGACGTGACGAGACACACGAGGGAGAACAACTGTCGGCGCGATAACAAATTAAACGCGACGAGAACGGCAGCCGTCAAAGACGAATGGAAATGCGACAGCTGTAGTTTCTCAACGGATTCGCGAGCGGAATTCATCTTTCACGAGGCTCTTCACGCCGGGATCGTTCGAGAGGATAACGACGGGGATTCGAAGAACTCGGGCAAATCCTTGCCGAAATATCGTTGCCCCGTCTGCGAGAAATCGTTCGCCAAGGTATCGTTGCGGAACCACATCAGAAGTCACACGGGGGAACGTCCATTTCCCTGCGGCAAATGTTCCACGTCGTTCGCTAGAAGATCGGACCTGAACGCTCATCGAAAGGAGTGCTCGGGCCCGCCGTCGTCGGAATCGCACAGAAAACGTAGCTACGCCTGTTCGGAGTGCAACGACGCTTTCTACACGAAGTGAGTATCCAGAGAGAGAGAGAGAGAGAGAGAGAGAGAGAGAGAGAGAGAGAGATCGTTCCATCGTTCCGCCGTTCTTATTCCCGATGCCGTTTACGATCCGGAGAAATCGTCTCTCCGGCTCGAACAAAATTATCGGCCGATTAACAAATTTAAACGATCGTTTGCGAATCACGCGTAAAAGCAATTGTGCTCGAGCACGTTGTTCGTGCACGGAACCGCTGGACGGGTCGCGTCACGCGCACCGAACATCGTGTCGCAGCGAGAACGATGGGTTTCAACGTGAAAACTCACCGTCCGATCGAAAGGATCGTATTCGTCGTCGGATTTTCCGTTAGCCACGATCGAGTCGCGTCGCTCGTGGATCCGGCGCGTCGAAGAAATCGTGGCGCGACGGTCGTTGGTTACGGAGATCCCGAGACGTTCCCTCGTACCTTGGAAACTTTTGCGAACCCGTTTATCTTTGACCGAGTCGCCAGCTTCGAGAACGTCGATCGAAACTCGGATTCGTCGAGTTCGTCTCCGCGGTGGATACGCGCGAATCCTCCGCGTTGCAGGAAAGACGGGCGTAACCGGGATAAAAACCGTGGAACGATAAAAGCCGACGTTGCGGGCAGAAACCGCGAAACGTTTGCGCGCGGTCGTAGTAAAAGTGTCCTCGCTGCATAACTATAAAATAAAAGACCGTAGCGTCCGCGGTCCGGTCGAAGAGGGGAGGAAACCGAAAAGAGAAGGAGGACGAAGAGGAGGAGGAGGAGGAGAAGGTCTCGTACGAGAGGAAAGCGTTCGAACGGAACGGAGAAAATCGAAGGGAAGAAACGGCTGGAGAAAGAAGGATAGGAAAAGAGCACGATAAAGAGAGAGAGAGAGAGAGAGAGAGACGCGCGGTGTGGGCGGTAAAGGAACGAGAGTAGACGGAGAAGCTAGGAGGAAGCGACTTCGCTCTTTGCCACCGGCTCGTATTAACATCTCATAGCGGCCCGTAAGCCCCACGGGTCATTCTAGTATTTAACGGGCCTGCATTATGGTCCGTGCAAGTGCGCGTTCTACGAGTCTCCGATACCAACGTATGTAAATAGAATCCTGCCGGCCGGCGCTAATGCTTCGATATACTACTGAAATTACTGGCACGGGTGGTAACCGGTCGTCGCGTCGCGTCGCGTCGCATCGCGTCCGTAGCCCCGGCGAAAAGAATCTCACCCGTACGCCGATTCGATGCGAGTCGATACGATTCCGCGAGGTTCGAGGACAACCTCGTGCTCCCGAGGGGGCAAACTAACCGAGGCGATGCATAGTTTAGGCCGTGCGACGCGAAGGATTTCGGAAGCCGGTGTGGAAGGAGACGGGCGAAACGGCGTCGCCGACCGCTGAAACGTTCAACGGATGCTCGAAACGAGCCACGGAAATACGTATTCCGTGGCTCTCCGATGCGGAGCGAGAACGCGCTCGAGCAGAGGGAGCGTACGTGGGTGCCCGCAACTAGGCGCCACAGCACGCCGTTTCTCTCGCGCGTCGACCCAAGTATTAAACCATTGGTTGGGTGTAGAGCGATCGCTATAAAGCAAACGTTAACACCTATGCCCCCCCTCGCGCTGCCCCGCTCCTCCAGGTCCTCTCTGTCCTCGATCCTCGGACTCGATTTCCTCGCCCGTTTTTCGTCGACGTTCGACGCGGAAGCCAGAAGCGGGAGTTTTGTAGGATCGCGCTTCTTCGTCGTCTCTGGTCGTTTTGCCGGGTCTCGAGCAGCCGTGGTCGCTATCCTCCTCGCCCCGAGGATGTCGCGTCGACTCGTATATACCTGGAACTCTGCGTCATCTTTCGACCGCAGGCAGTTAAAACTTCCGGTGGGCAAAGCTCGATTAGGACTTTCTCCGGCTCCATTTCCGTCGGAAACAACGAGCGGACCCCGAGCGAGGTCGAGGCGCCGGTTGTCGACGATGTCGCATCCCAGAACTTGGCCCCGTTTCCGCGGGCTGACGAACGCGTTACGGAACGAAACGTTTTACAAACTTTTCTACTTTTCCGGGTACCGGCTACCTATCCGCGCCGATCGACTCGACAGCGGCTAAGACGCTCTCGGAATCTCGGCAAAGAGAAAATGCCAGAAGACGAGACGCGAACGAGAGGCAACGAAAGAGAAGAAACGATCGAGGAATGGCAGAGAACGAGCTCGCGCGCGCCCGAGTCGTCGAAAAAGAAGAAACGAACGACGAAGAGAGGCGCGGAGAGGAGAATAGAAGAGAGAAAAGAGGTAGGAAGGGGGAAACGGAAGGACGGAAGGATGGAAGGATGGAAGGAGAGAAAAGAGAGGTAATTACGAGAAGAGACGGGCAGCTCCCGCGTATTCGATCGCCTAACCAATTCTCAGAATAAGCGGGCAATTCTCGATGTATGCGCATATTCAAGATAGTATGTTACATACGCGAGCTACCGACCGTACGTTTCGTTCGTTTCACCCGCTTCGCCCTTCGCCTCTTGTTCGCGTCCTCCGATTCGCTCGATCCGCTCGATCCGCTCGATCCGCTCGATCCGCTCGGTCCCTCGCAGCGTTCTCTGCTCACCGGCAACCCTCTCGTTCTTGGCCGCCGATGTGTACGCGAGTTCCCCAGAGGTATTTACATATATGGACCGCGGCGTGGCGCGCGCCTATCTTTTATCTTCCGTAGCAGTAATGGCGCGTCCGCCTCCTTCGTGGCCGGTCGGGTAAACGGCGCAAAGATAGGCATACTGGGCGAGATTGGCGTAACTTTGCCACCCGTTGACGTCCTCGAGCAGGCTGCGGCGCCGCTGCCGTCGCCACCGCCGCCGCCGCCGCTGCGCTCTTTTCCGGCACTCTCTTTTCCCGCGAAGAAAAAGTCGAAACGAGCAACCATCGAGCGTTGGATCGAGCGTCGAGAGCGTCGAGTCGACGAGGAACGGTCCCTGTGACCGGCGACTCGCGACTCGCGTCTCGCGTCTCGCCGCTCGAGACCAAACACCGAACGTCGAAGACGAAAGACCCCGAAGGTTTCAGCTACCGGATTCGAGATAACGACGAGAGCAACCGTACGCAGCGTCGTGCAATTAATTCGACCGCGAGGCGTGTTCGGATCGAAACGGTACATAAATCTCCGATCACCGTAAATTTCGAGAGCCGCGGAGAGGACCGTACGCGTCGGTCGTCGCATCCCGTCTCCGAGTAACCATTGTCTCCGCGAAGCGCGTGTATCGTTTTCTCTCACCTCCGTCGGCGCAGCTAATGAGGCACGGTGTCGTCTTTACGAATCACCCTGCGAGCACCCTCGAGCATCGAGGAGCCTGCAGGCAGGGACGGTCGTTTGGTCGTTCGGTCGTTCGGTCGGTCGGTCGTTCGTTCGGTCGGTCGGCCGTTCGTTCGTTCGCTGGTTCGCTCGAGAGGCCTATCGGCCAGCGGAGAATCCCGCGGGGGATTGTTCGCGCTACCGAGAGCAAAACGGTGGCCTGGCCTGGCCTGGCCTGGTCCGGCCTGGCCTGGCCGGGCCGGTGGTTCGGCCGCTCGGCCGCTACGCGTCGAGGAGAAACAAGGAGGAGGAAAGATTTCTGCATGCCCCCCGAGGAACAATGCGACGCTGTTGCACCGCATTCGTCGCATCGAAAAGTATTAGTGAGGTGTCTCCGTTGTGCGCGCATTGTGTCGCGAGAGCAACCGTGTGGTCGAACGCATACACGTACGCGCGAGCGACCGTGGGTTTTCTTCGTACGGTGCGGTGGCAATGGTGGTCGGTAGCGATGGTACGTGGACGCGGTGTGGTATGGTTTTGGTATGGTGGCACGCGGTAAGCACGGCCCCGTATGCAGACAGTTTAGCGGTGACCGCCCCGCGAGTCCAGTTGTCGCGTGAAATATTGCGATTCATAAAATAAAACAGGCCTGCGGTCGAGGACGCGTAGATATAGCCTCCTGCCTCCGCCTCCGCCTCCGGCTGCTAACCCAGACCTAACCCGCCCCTCTGTCTCTCCTTGTCTCTCCTTTTCTCTCCATCCCTTCGTTTGCCGGCTCTTTTCGAAACCCGGTATCCTCCGAAGCCCCCGATGCCCCCGAAGCCCCCGAAGCCCCCGAAGCCACGAGTTCCATCCACCACCGCCTCCGCTCCTTCTTTTCCGTCCTGTTTCGTCCGTTCGTCTTTGCGTCCGTTCGCTTCGCCTATCCGAGCCAGCTCGCGTCGCGTCATCGACTGTTTATCCTGGTTAGCGACCAGTTCTCTCCGTTCCCAGCGAAGCCAGACGAGAGTTTCTTGCCGGGTTGAAACGTCGCCAAACCGCAACCGTCGTGCCGCCGCGTTTTACCGTTCCAACGTTTCAGCGTTTCAGCGTTTCAGCGTTCCAGCGTCTCAACGGACGAACGTTCCTGGTTCCGCAACAAGAAGACGGTCCTGGACGAGGCTGGGTTCGGAAACGAAACGAAACGAAACGAAACGAAACGAAAACCTTACCGGTCGGTCGAACGTCTCTTGTCGTTTCTCGTTCGATCAGAATTTCGTTCGGTCAGCCGGTACGACGGAAGAACGACGACGCGTCCGGTAAGCGAACGCGATCGAAATTCGGCTCGTTACCTCCCGGAAGAGCGTATCCCGCGAGCGAACAACTCGCGATCTTCCCCTAACGAATGATCGTCTCCGGTGAACGAGAAGGCAGAAACGTCGACGTACGTTACGGTTAAGACGCTCCTCCGTTCTGGAGATTCCTCCTTTTCCGCCGACGAAATTAGCAGAGGACATGTTTATTGTAAATGAATCCTACTCCGAGAGCGGCTCGTGGAAGACTGGTACATGTTCCAGGGGTGGCGAATCGGGGAGACGAAGACGGAGGCAAAGAGAGAGAAGGACGGGGCGAGGGTAGTTTGGAGGGCGCGCGCGCTCGCTGCTCCGATTTATGCGCCCGTTACCGAGCCCTCTGGCGCAATTAAGCTCGCGTTATAATATTGTTGTTTATTCTGAGCCTCGGCTGCGAAGCGTTAACCGCCCCTCCGCTCCCTGCGCACGCTGGCTTTACCGGCAACAACCAACCCTGCGATCCCCTAATCTCCCTGACGCGGCAGCTAGAATCTCTCTCTCTCTCTCTCGCTCTCTCTCTCGTTTTCCTTCCCTCTCTTTCCCCGGTTTCTCGCCACTTCTCTTTCCGAGCGATGCGGTCGCCTCTCTTGCTCTCTCTCTCTCTCTCTGTCGGTCTCATTCTCGCTATCGCAATCACCGTTTCTCGTCTCGCAACCTCCGTTTCTCCTTCGATCTTGCCGACTTACAGTATCAGCACCAAACGCGAGACCGACGAACCGCTAGCCAAAGATCGGCAGAAACAAAATGTCGTTTCGTTTGTCCTCGCGGAATTCCATCCTTGGTTCGGATTCGCCCATTAATTTCAACTTATTTTGACGCGCGGTCGCGTTCGAGCGAATGAAGCCGGTTTTTTTCGGGGCAGAGCTACGACTGACGTCTGCCCGTCCGATCGTTTGTCCCGATTCGCGTCTTCCTTCGCGCCAAGTCCAAACGATGCCCACCAATCGTACCCGCTTCGACCGGTTTCTCTTCGCCGAAAGATTTATCGTCGGAAGGGTCGGAAAGATCGGGAGTGGCGGTGATCGCTCGATGGAACCGCGTTTCCTCCGATCGGCTCGAATTTCTTCGTCAGCTAACCGATCTATAATTAACGGTGGGATCCCTTTGCTTTCTGGAATCGAAATAACGCGTGATTCATTGGTTAAACCGGTTTTCCTCCGTCTGTCGCGGCCTCCTCGACGAAAGAAGCGACCGATGACTACGATTTTGCACGGGTGACTCGGCGTTGACGGACATTCCGATCGCCGCGCCATTGGTCGAGTCCGGGGAACCGTCCAAACGGTCGAAATTGTTCTCGTCGAGCGACATCCTTGATTCGTCGCTCGTACGCGTTCAGAAACGTCGAAACAGAGATACGTCGGACAGATCGTACATGTTTGGCTATCCGACGAGCGAGAGGGAAGATCACGACGATTCCGCATCGAAAGAACGGATCTCGACGATCGAGATCAGGTTCCGTGGAAGATGGATCGGAGAGAGAGAGAGAGAGAGAGGGGGAGGGAGGGAGTGAGAGGAGGGAGAGTGAATGAGAGAAGGGCGGAGGTACGACAGAGACTCGAAGGTAGAGAAGAGTCGGCTAAAGAGCGAGACGAATGAAAATCCGAGTGCAAGTTGCATCGGTGCGGGAAGGACGTACGAACGTACGAACGTAAGGACAGACGAATGCGGACGAACGCGAACGAACGAACGAACGAACGAACGAACGGACGGACGAAGGTGGGATTGAGTTATGACAGCGTTTGCTCCAGGGGGCCGGCTCTGAACCCGACGAAGCGGATATTCTTCTTATTCTTTATTTCTTCGTCTGCGGCCCCGCCGTAGGAACCGTCGGCCATGCATCACCTTCGGTTCACTCCGGTCCAGCCTCCTCTTCGGCATCGTTCCACGGCCACACCACCATCACGGCCCATCACGATCCCACCTTAGCCATCGTCCGCTGGTAACGTTGATTCCACCCACCGCGGCAGCCTCGGCCCTCGAGCCTTTGCCTCTTCGGTTGTTCGGCTCCTCGGCTCTCCGACATCTCGGCTTCTCGGCTTCTCGGCTTCTCTCGGCTTCTCGGCTCCCCGAGACGTATTCGCGTTCGCGTGTTTACATTTGATCGCAAGGTCTGTTTGCGGGTGCTTGGAGACTCGCGATCGGTCGCGAACCTTTGTTTCGCTGCGCTCGTTCCACCGAGCAGAAAGAAAAGATAGAGGAAGTGGGTGAGAGGGAGGAAGGGAGGGAGGAAGGGAGACGGTTCTGTACGGACCGGATAAATTCGCCTTTGTCGGATTCTTCGAAGAAAGCGAAGAAAAATTGGTAAATTACGAGAAGAGAGGCGCGCGTCGCTAGCTCGGCGAGACGAGAACGGAGCTATTCCTCGCTCGCGAGGATACGTCGGTGACAAGAGTCGAAGAAAGAGCACGGCAAAGTCGCTTGTAAATCATTCGCGGTAATAAAGATCCACTTGTCGTGGTCCGATATTTATGAATCGCCCTCGGTCGCTCCGCGCCAGAGGAGAATCGGCTTTCAGCTTTCTCTCTCCCCCTTCTCTTTTCCCTCTTTCTCTCTTTCTCTCTTTCTCTGTTTCTCGTGGCTAGTCGGGACGATCGGACGATCGTCCGATTTCGAGATAATCAAAGAGGTCAGGGGCGGAGGGGACTAGGGCGCGGAGAAGACTCGGCGCGGCAGGAAAGATGTCGGCGAGAAAGGCGAGAAATCCGAAGAGAACGGAAGGGAACGGAAAAGAAGAGAAGACCAGAGAGGCGACGAGGAAGGGGAATCGAGCAAGAGAAGAAAGAAGACGAGCTTCGAGAGAAAGAGCGGACAAACGCGGAGGAGGGTCGGGAGAGAAGGAGAAGGAGGAGGAGGAGGAGGAGGCGAAGGAAGAAGAGGAGAAGCAGGAGGTGGAGGAGGAGGAGGAGGAGGAGGCGAAAGAGAAGGAGGTGGTGGAAGAGGAGAGGCAGACGAAGAAGAAGTCCGAGTCGACGTTCGTTGTAGAGGCCGCAGACCGACGGACCGGCGAGCGAAGGACCGCGAGGCCATAAATACCTCACCGCGTTCAGCCAATTAAAACAAATCATTTTAATGCGCAACCTTTTTAATTAATGCCCGTGCTCGCTCGCTCTCATCCGCTTCCCTCCTCTCGGATAGTACACGATCGCTTCACCAACGGCTCCGCCATTCCCATCCCAGAACGGTCGAGGCTATATTAACCCGTGCGTCGCTGTATCCTGCCGGACTTTACCTTCGGATGGGTACTGCTCTCTCCTCGATCTATGTACGACCGGCACTGCCTCCGCTCGTTCGCTCTTTCGCTCTTTCGACCGTGGTACGGTTCGAATCGATGCGACTCGATTTAATTCGGCTTTGCTCGCCTCGACTCGTCTCGACTCGTCTCGACTCTCCTCGATTCTACTCGATTCTACTCGATTCGGCTCAACGTCGAACTCGGGTTCGCCACCGTTAACTCCTCCATTTTAATTATACGCATTTTCGTCGGAAGATTGCCGGGGACCGTGCGCGCTATCTACGCGTCGATCAGCCATCATCGCAGAGATTTATATCCGTCGATCGGCGGGAACCTAGGTTACCGAAGCCGCCATCGAACCGGCCGCTCCGGCTAACCGCTAGCAGCCGACACCCGACAACCAACGGTTAACAACGTGCGCGACTTTCTTCCTTCCTTCCTTCCTTCCTTCCTTCCTACCTCCCTTCCTTCCTTCCTTCCTACCCTTCCTTCCTTCCTTCCTTCCCTTCTTCCTTCCTTCCTTCCTTCCCTCCTTCCTTCCTTCCTTCCTTCCTTCCTTCCTTCCTTTTTTCCTTCCTCGCTCCCTTTCCTATTTACTTTCTTCGTTCTTTCTTTCGCTTTCCCGTCGAATAGAGAGAATCCCGTCGCGGAGAATCGCCGCCGTTATCGACGATTGTAACGACGGTCGTACCGTCGCGGATTAGACTTTTAAATGACCTCGAGTCCCCGGCCGGCACATATTTCACGAGATGACGGTGGACGTCGCGCTAAATCATCCGGAGTGACCGCATCCGCTTGCCCAATCGGCCCGAGACTCTCTTCTTAACGGCCTCTTGTCACGCCTGCGACATTCCACCGAAACACACGCCGAGAAAGAGAGAGAGAGAGAGAGAGAAAGAGAGATCGTTGCCTGCTCGTCTCTCCTTTTGCCATCCTTTCGTCAACGTCGTTGTCGCTGGACGCGCTTTGTCGCCGTAACCATATTAATATTGTTCTATCGGAATTCCAATCCTCCGGAATGGGTCGACAACACAGGATTTCTCCGTGCAATAATTCACCGGACCGTATCTGGTCGTCCGGTCGTCCGGCGTTGTCTGGTCGTCGGGCCGACTCGACAGCGACGCTCGTCCGATAGATTTTGTAGGTAAGCGAACGGGCCGAGCGGGCCGAGCGGTCCGCGACGCTGCTCGCGTTTCCCGGTGGATCGCGCGAACGAACGTTGTCTCGTCGATCGCGACGTCTGCCGCGTGAGAAACCGCGATCGAGTAGAATACTTTTCTTATCGATATCCTTTTTTATCGAGACTCGAATCCACCGGAAAACCGTTGTCGCTGAATACCTCGGACGTCGTAATTCAGAGCAATTACGGGTACGCGTACGGCGTGCTCTCGAGCCTCGGGATCACGGCTACATCGCCGCGCCGGTTAGCGTTCGTCGAACGAACGTTCAACGCGGATACGCCCCTCTTTCGTTGCATTCCGGGAATGCCGGTAATCTCCCCGACCCGTTCACCCTTTCCTCCCCTCCCCGCTCCCTCCTCATTCCTTCCCTTCACCCTTCCTCTTTCTCGATTCCCATCTTTTTCCCGAGCAGGACGAAACGCAACGAGGAAATATTCGTACGCGGAAGTTACCGATGCCGCATAACGTATACGTCGCTGCGTATTCGCGCTCCAACGATCGAGTAACTTGTCCGGGTCGATCGATGGTTCGCCGGTGAACGAGTCGACGCTTCCGCTGGTCCAGGACGAATGTCCTGTTCTCGCGCGGTATCGCGTATTCGTGGAAGAAAAAGTTGCTCGAGCGAAAGGAGATAGCGGCGGCGTCGCGGGAACGTTCTTGCCGCGACTACCTGGACGCAGGTGTACGCGATACGGAGGATACGTCCGAAGCTCGTGCGAGGGCGTGTATATCCCGACATTGTAAAAGTCACCGTTACACTTGCGTAGCCAATTGGGTAGGCCGAGACTCCCTCTAGGACGGCCCAGAGCCCGTACCCGCTTCTTCTGCTACCGATCTTCCTTCTCTCGGTTCGCGTGTCCTCTCCTCGCCTCTCCGTTCCACTACGTTTCGTTTCGTTCCGTTCTGTTCCATTCTGTTCCATTCTGTTCCGTTCTGTTCCGTTCCGTTCCGTTCCGTTCGATTCGATTCGATTCGATTCCATTCGATTCCATCGCACTCGATCCGCTCGCTTTCTCTGTTCTCGGTCGGTGTTCCATCCTCTTTTTCTTGGATCGGCCGTCCTTCGTTCTCGCGCGATTCCCACTCCGTCCGATCGGTTGCAGGTTCGCGGAGTTAGCCGGTATCGTCGAGCTGCCATCTCGAAAAATCCGTAGCGTGTCCTTCGTTCCGCTACCGCGGTAGGTTTCCCGCACGGTGACCACGTTCGCCGAGGCAAAGATCTCGAGACAGGGCACGAGAGATACGCGAGCGAAGATCGTGGCTACCACGTTCGGAAATTTGCTGCCGATTTCGATAACATCGACGAGCTTTCGTTTGGTTTTATAGCAGCGCCGAGCGTTGTCGGTGTATTACCGGCGTCCTTGCCAGCCCGTCGAACCGCTCGCGCTCGTTGCACGCGTCATCTTCTTCCCGGACGATCCGCAGCACGCGCGAATCCTTCGCGAGCATTCGCGGAGAAACGTCGAACGTCTCGAGCGAGCTCGACGAACGCGCGTACGTACGGATCGTGTCTCCCACCGTCGTCTCGACGGAAACTGTTCGGAGCGCGGCTGGTCGGCCGCGTTCGTCGTTGAGTCGACGCAGGACGCAACGTTCGCGGTCGGACCGCTGCCGAGATACGTCCGGCTCGATGCGTAACAAACGAGAAACATGATTGTCTTTTTCGGGACTCCGTTACAGGCACGCTCTCCGTCAACACATGCTGCGCCATGCCGGAAAAAAGTACAAGTGCGGACTTCCGGGCTGTCCCACGGTCCTGCGAACGGCTTCCGAATTGAGATCCCACCGGAGCTTGGTGCACGAGACCGGCGAATCCGACAGACGATACCGATGTTCGGATTGCTCTTACGCGGCCAAAACCGAGTCGCAGTTGCGCAGGTACGTATTCACGATCTCCCGGAAAACCCGCGACGAGGAAGAAGGAGATTCCGAGCGCGGCCGCGCGGGTTCGTCGTTTGCCGTCGATGGATACCGTTGACGTTAATTCTAATCGAGATACCCGGAGGGTACCGCGCGATTCGACACCATTAATCGCGCGCCGGTGGCTCGCCTATGTACGATGCATGACCGATGTCTACGAGGAAGTAGAGAATTAATTGCGTTGGCTGCGGTAGTCGGTGCGCGTACTCGATCGCTCGAACCCGAACGGTCAAAGGATCTCGAGTATTATCGATATAATTTGTTTCGTTCGAGCCATAAATCGTTGATCGTAATTAATGGAAAAGTCCTGCTCGCGCTGGTGCTCGCGCTGGTGCTCGCGCTGGTGCTCGCGCTAGCGCGCCCGTTCGTACGCGGCTCGTAACGACTCGAACGCGCGAGCGCGCACGCGGAGCCCCTTAACCGAGGAATCCAGCTCGCGGTGATTGCGCGAGGCATTTCTTATCCGTCGGTCGATTGATTCTTAATTATCTCTCGGGACAGCCACGGGAACGCTAATACCGGAAAATATGCAACGATCGTTTGTCGCGCGCCACGCACGAATCCGCGAGGTTCGATTTAAATTCTACCTTATTAAGGGCATTGTACCGTGGAAGGTTGCTAATAAATTTCATCTCGTTCGATCCGCCGTTCCGTTTTGTTTCCTCTTTTTCGCGTCGTGTGTAACCAAACGGGAGAGGAGAAACGGAGAGAAAGCAACGGAGGAAAGAGAACGCGAAACCCGTGAAACGGAGAAAGAACCGGGTAGACGAGAGTGTAGCAGCAGAAGAACAGAGAGAATCGGCGAAACAAACGGCGGGGGAGGTGGAACGGTCCAAACTGGAAAAGAGGAAAAAGGAGGAAGAGTGGGGGTGGAGGAGAGAAAGAGAGTTCGCGCGTGTGTGTGTTTGTGTGTACGCGAGAGAGAGAGAGAGAGAGAGAGAGAAAGAGAGAGAAAGAGAGAGAAAGAGAGTGCACCGAAAGCGGAAGTTGCGTGCAGCAGCCGGCCAAGTGCGGGCAACCCGTTATGATCGTCCGCATGGCGATGGTCGACGCGATATTTCATCGCGAATTGAGTACTTACTACGTGAGTCGAACTCAACGCAGCCACAGAGTGTCACGAGTTCTCTTTCTCTCCTATCTCCCGTCCGTGTACACGATACTCTTTCTCCCTTTGGTACGCTATCCCCGGCCACCCCCTCCTATCCCGCGTTTCGCCGTCTCTCTTTCACTCGGTTTCGCTCTTTCGTTCTCTTTTTCATCGTTCCCCGGCAGTGTCGCCGGGAAGCCCCTGTTCCTCCTCCTCCCCCACCGTGAATCTCGCTCCGTCTCTTTCGTTCGCACTCTGTGCGGCGGAGTAAATCACGCAGGATTTTAATTAAACGTGTCACGCATTTCGAACCTGATATACACGTAGCCGTGGCCAATGGCTCCCTCGTAATATCGCGCACGCATATCGCATCGTTCATAATCACCGGTGTCGTTGCGACGATGAACTTGCCGAGCCGGGACGCCGCGTCTTCCAGCCCGCGAGACGTATCTACGATTTACAACCGATCCCCCTTTCCTCCCGCGTTCTTTTCCGCGTCCACGGCTTCCCTTTAATCTCGCCCTCCGCGACGGAAGGAACGGTGAAAAAGGCTGAACGAAAATGTAATTTGTTGGTTACAGACATCGCGGCCGCCACGAGGATCCCGCGAACGCAACGAAATCGGAGTCGCTGCGCGCCTGTCCTTATTCCGGGTGCGGTTTTAAAACGAAACTCGCCTCTCATTTGCAGCGGCACGTGCGCTTGCATACGGGAACCAAGCCGTACAAATGTCGACATTGCGCTTACGCGAGTAACAATTTGGTAAGTTGGTATTCGATCCCACGAACACGCAAAGATGCTCTCGCCCGGAGAGATCGCCGAGAGAATTCCGGCAAAATTCGGTAGATCGCGCGACACGGATCTCGACGAGATCTGTTCGAACGACCGCGACGAATACGCACCGCGACGAATCGATCGAATCGTTGCGGCGAGGCCCCGCGCTTCGTTTCGTCGCAGCGCGGATGTTGCGACCGTTGCGACCGTTGCGACCGTTGCGACTGCCGCGGAAGGTTGACTACTCGCAGTTCAATTTTTGTTCCTACGGTGACTTCGTGGCGTAAATTAAGCAAAGTACACCTTAACGTTTGGACCATGCCGCCGCCTCTGCCGCCACCGAGGCGCGATAAGATAACGAGTTAATTGTGCTCACTGGATGCCCACACACGCACGGACCAGTCATACCGAGCGGCCGGTATGCTAATGCCCTTTGAAGCTTTAGTTAGGATGCGACTCGCATACGAGGGCTCCGTGTCTCTTTGATAGCGACATAAACTCATTCCAGTGGCTCTCAGCCTGGGATAACTCGAGCCTAGGTAATCTCGCGGCACGGAGAATTGCGAATGTTGCGTCTTGCATCGGTAATGATACAACGGTAGGCACTTCCGAACCGCGCCGAGACGCGTTTTGCACCGCGAAAAACTTTGATCGTCTTGCCGCTGCTGTTGCTGCCGTTGCTGCTGCTGCTGCTGCTGCTGCTGCTGCTGCTGCTGCTTCTGCTGCGATCTCTTTGCCGGTGTCGGCCCTTTGGCTTGCTCGCGTCCGCGCGCGTCCAACATACGATCCAGAAATCGATCGAGACGGAGATTGGAACCGCGTAGTCGCGGATGAAAGCGACGCGCCCGGTTCGAGGAAAAGCTATCGGCCGGCCAGAATTAAGATCGGACGGGACTGAGAATACGCGAAACCCGAAACGCGGCTCGACGAATATCGCTTCGATCGCGACGAAATATATCGAGATCGGCGATGCCGGTTTACCCTGTAAGACTTTGAAAAAGGAAGAAACGCGCGAGCAGGGTACGAGCCGATTTAACGACGAAATTCCCACCCACGTAGCGAGTGGCTTGCCTCGCGTCAACAAGATTACACGCGCCACCTTTCTTCCTTCCTTCCTTCCTTCCTTCCTTCCTACCTTCCTTCCTTCCTTCCTGCCTGCCTACCTGTCTTTCTTCCGTCCGTTCTTTGCTCGTTCGTTCGTTGGTTTGTTCGTTCCATTCCTTCTTCCTTTTTCCCTTCTCGCCATCCTTTCTGTTCTCAGTCTTTCCGTTCCATTCTGTCTGGATCGTCCGCGTTTGCATTTTCCTGTTAGTTTTTGGCGGCCGATCTTCGGTATCTCTGCTCCTCTCGGCGCGGCGGTGCGCTCGGAAAACTTACGGTTCGGTTGTTCGATGCCGGGTCGATGCCAACAGCGGCGGTAATTCTCGAAGGCAGCGCTAGTTACTTTCGGATCTGCTTCGCGCTTCCACGCATCTTACCCCGGCTGCTGCCGGTTTTTATCTCCCTCTTCAATTTTCTTCCAGGTTGGGTGAACCTCGTAAAGTATTCGCGAGGGATGGGCGAATAGGGCGACGAAGCGCGGGGAAGAGACGAAGGGGCACGATAACGAGCCCCGAAAAATCGTTTCCCGACCATCGACCCGATCGACGACTCGACGCATCGATCGACTCGAATCCCTTAAAACCGATCTGCACGAACGGGGTTGTCGCGACGTATAGGCGTACATTGTGACGACAACGACGGCGACGGCGACGACGACGACGACGCGTACTTATTCGACGTCGTGTAAAACGTGGAAGCTCGCGCAGGCCCATTCGGTATTCCTTCGATACGATCTTGATCCTCGCTAAAGATCCCTCGACTGTTCGCGCTTGTAATTTTACAAGCAACTCGGCGGCGCGCAACGGCCGTCCGACGGAATATCGGACTTATTGCTGCTTTCGATAATTTTCATACATACGTTACGAGAACATTTACGTCTTGGAGTTACGGCAGGGTTGGCCACGGGTAGAAGGGAATTAATATTAACCGAGTGGAATCTCTGGAAAGAAATAAAACGGAGGAAAGATAAAGCTGGGCTCGCGGTCGCGCGCGAATCGAGATCCTAGAACGAAGCCTCGTAAAGAGAGACCGGAATGCGAGCTCGGCCTGGTAACGTACGACGTAGCATCGCGCTTGTACATCCCCGATCCACGGGAGTATTATGTCCGAGAAAATCGGAATCGATCGGATTTAACGAAAGGTTTGATACGAGATTCGCGTGACGGTGCTCGCTTCGCAGGGGCGCAACGTTTCACCGGCGAGGTGGACGACCGCCCATGACGGTGTGAACGGGTCTTTATCCGAGACCGTCACGGAGCACTGCCCGTGGAAAGATTTACTTATGGGAAATTAAATTTGATGTTGCCGTTGCCATCAACGGCTCGTATAAGCCCGCCTGGTAGGAAGATGTTTACGACTACGGCCTGCTACTTAGCCCGAGAGGGTAAAGCGCCTTTAAATGCTCCATGGCATAGCCAATGAACGCGTCCGGTTTGCGGCAGACCGATTCTGGTCGCAGGTATTCACCGTCGACCGATACCAACGAAAGCCCGTTCCGAGCCTCCTGTTCGTTCCAACGCCGACTCGCTTCGACTCGCTTCGACTCGAGCCGACTCGAGCCGACCGGACTCGCGTCGCTCTCGAAACGCACAGACTCCGCGTCCGATTACCGCCTATTCGCTTTTCCTCCAGTTTCGAGATTCGAGTCCCGAGTCCCGGATCCCCAGATGAAAACGGGCCACCAGCCTTCCTTTTTTCAGCAGCCGATCGCGAAACGAACGCGTCGCGTTCACTCGAACGTTTCCTTTTTGTTGCAGGAGAATCTCCGGAAACACGTACTTTCCACTAATCTTCATCCGGGCAAGACGATCTACGAATGCGACGTTTGCAGAGGAAAGAACGCGGACCCGTTTCGGACAAACTTTGCCAAAGAACTACGAGCGCACCTACTAACGGCGCACGAAGACGTTTTTCCTACGCCTAGTCACGCGACCGACTACGTTCTCGATATTTTCGAGGTTCGCCCTCGGGATACGTCGACGAGCTTCACCGAAACGCCGAGTTAACTCTGGCGAGATTGTTTTTGCCCGAGTTTTCCGGTACGCGCCGTCTTTCCGGCGGAAAGCGTCTACCGATCCGAAGGCGAGAAAGTGACAATTTATGGCTCGCGCGTCCGCACCCGGGTTCGAATCGTTGGAACGGCGAAACTCCTAGGAATCGTCCGAATCGTTCGGCGCGGTGCGAGAAACAAACCCTATCGAGAATTCTTCGAGCCGACGAAACGATCGTTCGCTAGACCGTATTCTTTCTCTCTCTCTCTCTCTC
>CM052088.1:309414-329394 GCA_028453745.1 Agapostemon virescens
TCTCTCTCTCTCTCTCTCTCTCTCTCTCTCTCTCTCTCTCTCTCTCTCTTTCTCGATGAATCGAGCGAGTCGAGCAAAACGAGCGACGAGAGACGAGGGACGAGAGCGCGCGTTACGCGGATGCGTTAGACTCGTCCAACGATGGCATCTCGGTGTCAGGACTTTGGTAGTTCGTGGTCGTGCGAACCGGTAGGCCTGTACCGCGCCAGGAAATAGTTAAAGTGATGTACGGTCACGTGGCACGGTACGGACTTTCGACGCGTATACGATCGAATCTTTATGCCCCGTGCACAACGCGGCGACGCCGAAGAAGCTCGGCGTGGTCGTCGCGAGGGCGAGGATCGCTCGAGTCCACCTGTCGCCGGGTTGTTTAGCGTTCGCCGTTCCAACGTTCCACGCGCGCACAAACACAGGCGCGCGTACACGATTCCGAGAAACAAAGACGCTAGCTCGTAAAGTCGATCGGCTGTGTGTCGTTTTCGAAATAAAACTGCTAATTACCGATGCGACCGTTGTTATCTCTTCGAAAGACCGAACGATCGAACGAGATCGCTAATTTCCTCGCGTGTAGTTTATTCGTCCTGTTCTATTCGAGCGCGATATCGAAAACGCGAATGAACGGGTCGAGGCGGAGAAACGGTGCGCGGTGGTGGGCCCAAAAGGTAGTCGCGGAGAGAGGCGAGACGAGAACCGGAGAAGAAGAAAAGAAGAGAAGAAGAGAGGAAACGGGACGAAACGGTCGTTGAAAAATTCATCGTGGCTGAAAGCCAGCGGCGGACCACCTCGTGGATCGTCTTACAAGACGCGTTTCCGTCTTCGAGGGTCCTGATTGTGAGAAATGCATCGTGCTGTCGCGCGAGATAGGTGTCGTAAAGTATGCGGCCCTTGAGTTCTCTCGGGCAAACAGGACGAGAGCGACCGAGAAAGACGGGACGAGAGAGAGAGGAGAGAGAGAGTGAGAGAGAGTGAGAGCGAGAGAGAGAGAGAGAGAGAGAGAGAAGGGAGACCACGGGCGTCGTGAGCGCGAAGGATAATTTATTGACTAATTAACGAGGATGTCCTTCATTACGGGTCGAGCAGCAGTCGTGGTCGCTTGCTCTCGCTCGGAACCGCATTATTTGGCGCCCGAATATTTACGACCGCGTCCTCCTTCTGGCCGTGGACCGGGTCCTCCGCCCCGATACCGATGCCGATGCCGATGCCGATGCCGATGCCGATGCCGATGCTGATGCCGATGCCGATGCCGATGCCGATCCTGCTCCTACCTCTGTCCCTGCTCGAGAAACCAACCGAGAGGTACACAGCCTAAAAGAAAGATAGACCGAGAGAGGGAGAAAGAGAGAGAGAGAGAAAAGACCAGGCGGACCCATAACGACGCGTCCCGATCTTACGGCGATTCGGCGACTTGGAATTTCCTTGGTAAGGGGGATCCTGCGTCGGACATGACTACGACCATGGCCATGGCCACGACCACGACCACGAGCACGAGCACGAGCACGATGCTCGCGGGCGTTACACCATGGACAAAGGATCGCGCTTAAATTTTGCGCGAGCCGGCTTCCGCGAGTTTCGTCCTGTCGTGGTACAAAAGAAAAATTTCGATCGACGACACGCTCCGTTCGGCTGGGAAAGTCGAACGAACGGAAAGCGATAGCCGCCCGTTGTCGCCGAGATCGGTCGCCGATCTCGCGAATAGAACGCGCTCGGACCGACGCAACGCGAAAATCGAGAGGAAGGCTCTCGCGGAGATTGGAGGTCCGTAAAGACGAGGATTTAGTCGAAAGGTTGCGCCTTTAAGAAACGAAGAGAAACGGAATACCGTCGAGCGGTTGTTCTTTTTCAGCGTGTTTATTGCGGGTTCGTCCGACCATGGCCGCGGAAGAAACGAGAAAAGAAGGAAAGAGGAAACGAGGGAACAAGGAAACGAGGAAACAAGGAAAACAAGGAAACGAGGAAACAAGAAAACCGATATGTAGAAAGAAAAAGGTAACGCGAAATTAGTGTGAACTGCGAAGTGCTAAGAAGTCGCGACAGGATGGTTAGGTAGACCGCTTAATGAAGATATAACGAGCCTGGCGCCCCGTGGGGTTGGCACGACGACGTCGGCACCGAGACGCCCTCCGCCATCGTTCCTTAACGCGTCCTCGTCGTTTCCGCGGCAGCGCAGCCCCTTCTCGCAACGAGTCTGCGGGCCTCGGATTACGCCAGGACGCTCGTCCTCTTTACGATCGTAGCGGCCGGGCATCGTGGCGCTCCGGCTCGCGAAATTCCGCGGACTTTATTCCCCTAATTACACTCGGGAACTTATGTCACTGGCAGCAGGATTCCCTCTCGCGAGCGGCCGCTCCGCCGCGTCACTCGTTCGGCCGGTCGACCGGTCGACCGGTCGACAACGTTCGAGACCGGCCGAAAGGTTGCGGACCATTTTACAGGACCGATAATTATCGAGCGACGGACGATCGGTGGTCGTCGTGGCAGGCGTCGCCTCGCCTCGCCTCGCCTCGCCTCGCCGCGCGACGCTCCGCTTTTTCAAACCCGGGAACAGGGTTTTTCGGTGTAGGGCGGTTCTGTCACCGGCTACGACGACCTCGTCTTATCTCTCCCAGAAAAACCACTATAAATTACACCGTTCGAGTTCAATTTCGTAGGCAGTTCGGTTAATCGCGAGGTGATTGATCGTACCAAGGTTTATCCAGATGAATCCGCGCAATACTTTCTACCGTGACAGCGGAGCTCTCGCGTACGGCGCGCACCGGCTCCTCTCTTCTTTTCGCTTCTCTTTGACTCTGCGCGTTTCACTTTCCTTTTCTCTTCCGTTCCTCTTCCGTTCGCAGACCGGACAAGGGGGCCCCGCTTGCTCGTCGCGATTTTCGATGTCCCACCGTTCGCGGGAATCGCTGAGATTCCATCCCGGCGAAGAACCGATGGAGAAAGATCCTTCTTCGAGAACGAGACGGAGACGCGGAGAGAAAGATGGAACGACCGAACGAACGCTGGAGGAGGAATGGGCCGAGGGCGGACGATATATTTTCCCTCGGTGACTCGGACGCGGTCTCGCGTGTCTACACGCGTGAGCTCGATGTCACGTCGCGAGGAGACAGCGGGTGTCGGCCCGTACACGCACACGCGCCGAAACGCCGTCTTAATTATCGGCCGCGATTATTTATGTTGCGTCGCAACGGCGCGCCGCGTCCATCGAGACACGTGCATCGCAGGGCATCCCTTTGCGAACTCGGCAAGATCGAACGGAAACGGGGACCCGCGGTCGTCGTTGTTGCGCCCACGCCGCTCGAGAAAAGCGGAGCGAAGCCGACCAAAGCGGAGCTAAGCGAAGCGTACCGGCGAGAAACGGACGACGCGAGTCGCGCGAACCGTCCGAGATCGTTCGCGGGCTTTTCTCTCGTCGACCGCGACCAAACGGATCGATCTTTACCGCGACGCTCTCGGGGACCTCCTCCCAACGTCGAACGAAGCGATAGAAATCTGACAAGGACGAACCATGCGCGTGAATTATAACCGATTAATAGCGGAGAAATCATATGTGGGCGCGGAGAATGGATCGTGCGTTTCTCGACTGGAACGAGACGCGGTCTCGAGACAGAGATACCCCGAAGAAGACAGCGGAGAATGGGAGGAGGCGAGTTGCCAGGACTGGAAAAGGGGACCCACGGGGATTGATGGCCACCACCTTTAATGCCGTTTGTATGTAGCGGCGCGCGTAAGCGCCTCGCCTTACAGTAATTAGCTCAACAAACGCGCCACCCTGTCCCATCAATTGCTACCCTACGCTTTCGCTTCTCTCTCCCTCCCTCCCTCCCTCCCTCCCTGCCGCCCGTCCTTCCTTCCTTCCTTCCTGCCCCTCCTCACTCTTTCTCTCTCACTCTCTCTCTCTCTCTCTCTCTCTCTCTCTCTCTCTCTATCTCTGTACGTGTGCGAGTGCGAGTGCGTGCGTATCTCTACGGTTGTGTTCCCTCTGCCATCGCGGCTTCTCGCTCTCTTATTCCTCCGAACTCGCTCATACGCGCTCAACTTCCATGTATCTCTTGCTTCGTCGGGTCTGCGCCGCACTCTGCCGTCTCGGTCTTTCTCGTGGCCGATCTTGTTTCTGTTTCACCTTTCCTCTTCTCTCTCCGTCCGTCTATCTATCCATCTATCCGTGTCTCTGTTTCTCCCGCGGTCGCGGTCTCGCGGTCTCTTCTCTCCGTCTCGCTCCCTCCGTTTCTCCGGCTCAACACTCTCGCGTATCTTGAATTAAACATTCGATGCCTCCTGTCTTGGCGGCGTGCGCGCACCTCTTGCGTCGGGAATGCAAATGCAGAAACGTGGAGGACGAGCGTGTGCGTGGCTACGTGTGCACACGTACGCGCAAACACGCGTCCGACCGGTCAACCGGAGGAAGGGGTGTTATCCTCGAGCGACGAATTAAAGAATGCGCCGAAACCCGATTGAAAAACCACGAAGCGCGCATTCGTGCGTGTATATCGACTTCTCCCTGTCCTTCTCCGTCTCGCCGGTCTCGCCGGTCTCTCGGCCTCTCGCTCCCGTCGCCACCCCGTTCGTTCTCTGTCCGCACCTCGCGATCGTTCGAGCTTTCTGCTCGTTTTGGAGGTGTTCTGGTCCCTCGGGGATTTAGGACCGCGTCCGCGCGAAACACCGAGGAACTTTTCGCCGTGCCGCGCCGCGCCTCGCCGCACCGCACCGTACCGCACCGCGTCGCACCGCATCGGCGAGATTACGTCCCTTATCGGCGTGCCAACCAAAACACGCCAAATTACAGTCCGGCGTATCTTGACCGTCGATTCGGCAGAGAGGCCGTGGCATCGACGGTGGCAACCACGGTGGCAACCACGGTGGCGGAGCTTCGCTCTCGCCACCGTTTAACGCTCCGTCTCGCGACAATGCGCGCAATTATCGCAGCCTGTAGGATGAGTCGCGCGGGTACGTGCGTGCGCGGGCGAATGCGTGCCGACACGTTCGTCGCGGCCAAAGAGGCGAGAGCCGTGCTCGCCGCGCGGCATTCGGCATCCGGTATCCAACGGGCAGCATCCAGCATCCAGCATCCAGCATCCAGCATCGAGCGTTCGGCATCCAGCATTCAGCTATCCGAGAAAGAGCCCGAGCCATATTGCGCGGCCTTGATATTTACGATTGAAACAAATCAAACGTTATCAAGCATTCCGGGGCGGCGATAAAGAACACAGAGGGGACGCGGAGGCATTTGCTGCTCCCGCGGGAGATGTCATCGGGAAATCTTCCTCCCGGCATTCCCGGTTAACGTGCCGTCATATTTACTCTATATAGTATCGATCTTGCGCGTTTTCGACGATTACATCTTTCCCCGCGAACGGTTCGAATTGCGGAGAGCGGGACAACGGGGGACGTTCGCGGAGTGGTGCGCGGAGCACCGAGGCGCGTAGAGGGGCACCACGACGAGGTCGATACGCGCGGAAGTATCGGTATTCTTTTAAAATGACAAAACGAAAACAGAGAAGGAAAAAAAAGGCAAAACGGGCCGGACGGGTGGACGGAGTTTGTCCGATACGATTGGTATCGTAAATCTGTTCTCGTGCTGCTCTCCGAGGACGAGAAAGGGCCACGCAGATCCAAACAGGAAAGATCGGAAATAATCGATAATCGATGGCGTAAGATATCTCGGCGAGGATAGGGGTCGCGGGACCGGGATCGGGATCGAGAACGGGAACGGGAACGGGAGCGGGAGACGACGCGAGTCGCGAGTCGAACCAATGGAATCCCCGAAACCTTAGGCTGCCTTCGGATCCTTATAAATCCATCTTTTTTTGGACCGTGTGGGCCTTGCGGCGAACTCGCTCGTGCACCTTCCTCTCCCGAGTCTTTGGGAGAACGAGAAGGAGCACGGGAGAACTACCAGCGGAACGAGAGGAAGAAGTAACAGAAGGAGGAGAAGAAGAAGAAGAAGGAGAAGGAGGAGGAGGAGAAGGTGGAGTAAAAGGAGGAGAAGAAGACGAGGGAGAAGGAGAGACGGTAAGGGGGACGGAAGGACGAGGCGTTCGGTCCCGTGGTGATTTAAGGGCGTCGCTTTACGTGTATCACACCGCGGCCCGTCCGTTACGAGAGACCACGAAGAAGACGAAGGTTCGGTGTTGTCTCTGGGACGGTTCATTCGTACCTATCCGTGAACCTGCGTTTGTCTTGGTGAAGCAGCGCGAGACCATACCTATGGTACATTCCGACAGATATAGCCTGGCTACGCCACAGACCGCTGAAACACAGGGCCCAAACGATCCAGTTGAGTTGATTTGTGACTACCAGGGAATCGCGGTCGGATGCTTTATGAACCGATCAGCTTGCTTCGAGCGACCACCGTACGGGCCCATAAACGTGTCACGGCTTTCGGGTAGGAGAAGCGCCAACCGTTCGACCGGTGCGGTGCGGCGCGGAGCGGAGCGGAGAGGACGCGGAGAGCGCGCGGAGAGGCGCAAAGCGGCGCGGCGCAGCGCCGTTCGAGATCAACGGGAACGATGCGATTTTACTTTCGCCGTTGCGTATCGGAACCGCAATTTATTTCCCTGTTCATCCTCGGGAAAACCAACGGAGAAAAACGAGCGGAAAGATCGAGCGATTCGTTGGTCGATCGGTGCCAATTTTCATTGAAAATCGGACGCGTCCGATGAGATCTCGGTGTTCCGAATCGAGCGCGACCGAATTCGAATCAAGGCCGTTTCGACTCGGCGTTCTTCTCGAACCTCCGTCGTCTTGGCCACGAATTCGATAATCTTTGCCGGAGACGATTCCACGGTTCGTAGCGGCGAACCTTCCGCGACAGTCCTCGCTCGATAATATATGCGCCAAAGATTCGGTAGACGATTCGTAGTGCGATACCAGCAGCCGAAGGGTCTGACTGTTCGAGAGCGGTTAAGTTAGGTTAGTCCTGCTCGTCGGTAGAACGAGGATTTCTACGTAAACTCGCTCGGGAGATACGATCTACGGGGCCCTGGTGCGTCCAATCCTCGTGAACTTCGATGCTCGACCGCCTTATACGCGCGCTCGACGCTCCACGCTCCGCGTGCACGGTAACCTATCGGTTTAGGTCGCTCTCGGGACCCGGCGCGTTAATATTTACTTTCGAGTACGATTCGTCGATAATCGGACCGATAAGTCCGGCTCGTACGCACGTCCATCGAGGGAAAACAAGCATTGTCGACGTTCGGGTTCCGCGAGCCCCGATCCTTGTTCGTTGCGCGGCAAAGGGTGTTTCGGACGAGGGAGATTTCTTCGCCGGCACCGAGAACGATCGTCGTACGGAACGTCGAAACGACGAGAAGAAGAGAACGCGGGCGAAACCGGTGGAACGGATGGAACGGATGGAACGGGCGTGCAACGACGGGCTAACCGGTAAGCGGCAACCGGTAACGCGTTCGGGAAACAAAGTCCGTGGAAGAAAGAAGCGTGCCGACCATGGTGCGGCGCGAGTATGGGTGTGCGTCGTCCCGCGACGGGACGGTCACGATCTGTACGGCCACCGCCCGTTGTCCAGGATCCAGGAGCAAGAAGGTAGTATCTTATTATCCTATCCCGGCAGCCTCGGTGACAACCCATATAAGGGATGCCTGTGATCCTTTTGCCGTGCACGCGCGAGTTCCAGCCAGGTAGCAGCAACTCCGACGACAACGAGAGTACTACCAATGACGCTGCGCTTACCGCAACCTTACAAAAAGTTCAGTGTGTCCCTATTAACAACGGCCGGTGCGCTCGAACGATACGACGCCGGTAACGAGCTGGTACGCGAGGAATCGTATATGAATCTTCTTCCCCTTGGACGCGCGCGTCCAGCTACCGAGCGAAACACGACCGACCCGACCTGAACCGAACCGAACCGAACCGAATCGAATCGAACCGAACCTAACCAAAGCAAAGCATAATAGCGAAACAAAGTAAAGCGAATCAAACGAACCGATCAAATTTGAAAAGACGAGACGCGCCGACTCGTCCTCGCAAACTACGATTCGAACCGATTCCCGGTCGTTACACGGACTCGGCCGTCTTCGAGTATTCGCATAAAAGACGAGCCGTCGATTATCCGTGCATTTCTCGAATGACCTTGAACCTGCTGCCGCCGACTCGGGTCGACGTATGTGCGAGCCGGTGTTTCTACTTTCTTGGGTGTTAATCACAGCCAAGGTCACCCGGGATTCTCTCGTACAGGTGAAAGAAGCTTCGTAGGACAGGGAGAGCGAGACGGTCGAATGGGGGCGGGGAGAAGGAGAAGAAGAAGAAGGAGCAGCAGACGGAGAAGGGGAGAAGAGAGAGAGAGAGAGAAAAGGAGACGAATACGGAAAGAGGGAAGGGAGAAGCGACAGAGATACCAGAGAGATCGGAGAGAGCGAAAGAGCGGAGAAGGATCGACCAAGAATATACACGGAATGGCTCACGGACGCGTTCTTACGACGAACGACCGATCCGTTACGTCGAACACTCTAAAGACCCACTTTAATCATGATCGCTGGAAAGATCGGCGCGATCGTGATCCATCGATCGCCCGGCCGGGACGTGTTTACGTGCTCGTTGGCGTCGTTACCTTATGCTAATCGATGCCTACACCTGTCGGGCGACGTGCTCCGACGTTTAAACGACTCCCCCGTCTGAATTATTCGCGGCCAAAAGTAGCATCGTCGTCTTCCTTTTTCCACTCGGCGCCTACCTCGCCCTTCTCTTTTCTCGATCTTTCCTCTTCCTTTATCCGTTTCTCGGCCATGTCCACGATCGACGCGAATCGTCGCCGAGAACAACGATACGGGCATACGCCTGTAAACGGCGAACGATACCGAACTCGAGAGTAGACGCGAATTTGGCCACGTCCTCGAAAAAGACGGAAACCGTCTTCCGATCGGCTCGATTCCGGTTCGAATCGAGAACGTCCTTAGCATCCAGAGAGAGAGAGAGAGAGAGAGAGAGAGAGAGAGCGGGCATCGGACACTGGACACGATGGCGGTGGTTGCGAGTTATGCGAGCAGACGCGCGCGTTTTAACAACCGTCCGCTTATCGGCTCGTTAGTTTTCGGTAGCGGCGCCGGTATTTAAACGAACCCTTGGATGCCCGGTCGGCGAGGGAGGCAAGAGAGAACGGCGCGGTGCCCGTTGCCTCGGTAATGATCCTTTCGTGGGTCATCAACGTTACGCCGGTGGACATGCATGTGCGGAGGCGAGTTCTCCGGCGAACAGCCACGAGAGTCGGAGCGAGAGAGAGAGGGTGGGTGGCGGTTCCGATGCTGGCACTGTTGGTGGTGGTGGTGGTGGTGGCGATGGTGGTGGAGGTGGGTGGTGGTGGTGGTGGTGATGGTGATGCTGCTGCTGCTGCTGCTGCTGCTCTTGCTCCTGCTGCTGCTGCTGCTGCTGCTGGCACGGAAGAGGGGTGGAACGGTGGCCGGTGGCCGGTGCATTATATGCAGAACAGGGTGCACCATAGTGCGCTCGAGTCCAGTCAAGTGGCCAAGGGGGCGAGAAGGGAGATGCGAAGAAGCGAACAAGCGAAGAAGCGAAGAAGCGAAGAAGCGAAGAAACGAAGAAGCGAAAAAGAAGATGGTAGCCACAGATAGGAAAGGGACGAAGGGAGAGACGGCGCGGCATTGCGATCCGAGAGAAAAAGAGAGTCGGAACGACGCGAGAAGACGGAAAGATAGAGATAGGGAGATGAAGATGGGGAGAGCGGAGACGGGAGAAGAGAAAGACGGAGGCATAGCCACTGGGCAGTCTCCTCGCGCGAGGATTTATATCGCGTTGCCTCCGCTCGCACACGGATACACCTGACTTATGCAAAACGAGAACCCCACGTCCCCTTGCACCCAAATAAATGTCACTGGGAAACAAAAACCGTTCCTCCTCCTGTCTTTTCTGGCTGTAGGCCCGCGCGAGTTCGCTCATCGTACCAACGATGCCTCCGAGTCGCGTACGACCCCACGATTCCTCCACGGTCCGTGCGTTTCTGCTCGGACGAGAAAGGGCCAACCGTATTTCAGTGGCGTCATCGGTACAAAAGCACGCGCGCGAAAGATGCGAGCCGAGCAATCTGCACCCAACATCCCAGAACTGGCCGGATTTACTCGCACGGGGACCGAGCACCTGCTGTCCCTTCCCGACGCTGCTGCGAGCCTCCTCTTCCGCGCGGTTCCTTCTTCGACGATCGTGCTCGAGCTGCGATTCTTTTCACCGAACGAACCATACCGGTCCTTTGATTCTTTCCATTCTCTCGCGCGATATTGTTTTTCCTAATCTCGGGACGGTTCTCTCTCGTTGATCCGGTGCGATTTCGTTTCGATTCGTAGCCACGATTTCTAGAGAATTTTCCACGGAAAATGGATCGACCCTGTTCCGAGTTGCAACGTCGTCGTCGTCGTCGTCGTCGTCGTCGTCGTCGTCCGTTCGAAAAGCAAAAGCACGCGAAAATAGACGCATCGCGTCGGATAAAGTCGGACCGATCGAGACGGAGAACGAAAGAGAACGACGGATACGTTCCGCTAGGTTCTAATGTACCGTTGGCGCCATCTTCCCGAAAGCTTGCCAAGCGATCCCTCTGTAGCTTACTCGCTTGATGCCCGTCCCTCTTTTACCGTGGGTAACTCCCACGTCGGCTTGCCTTCCGTTGCTCTTATTTCCTAGCGACTTTACCCGATTCCGACGGCCGATCGAACAACCGCGTAAATATCGAGCATTTCTACGAAGCGACCGCCGAATCGTTCGATCGCGTCTTCTCTCTTATCGACGAACGCGAAGGGACAGGTCAGAAGGGCGGAGAGCAGCAGCCCTTTCACCGAGCGCGTCGAGAAGAATCGGTCGAAACGACGCGATTTCGACAAAGCTCCGATACATCGAAACCGTTCGGACGGACGGTCTCGTTTCGCCGAATCGAACAAACGAACGAGATCGAGCAGCGATGGATGCTGCTCGTTCGGAGAGCCGTACACGAAAACGACTCTAACAGCGATGCGACGCGACGAGACGCGGAGCATCGCGAGGGCTCACGCGGCGTTTCGCCGGTGCCGGAGCCGGTGCATCCTCCGATGAAGATAACGCCAACCTCCTTTGAATTACGAGCCGGACCCGGCAATAATAAATTCCAGCAAACATTCATTTTCGTACACGCAACTTTATGTCGTCCTTAGCCGGACTAAGCGCTCTCCACCGATGTCATTTAGCATCCCGGTGATGGTCCTAATAGCCGGGTCCTCCCGGTTCAATGGACGGTCCTTTACGATTTACAGTATACCACCGTGCGCCGCGCCGTCCCGCTGCTACAACTTGTCGATGATACTTTGTTCGCGTTTCTTCGTAGCTCGGAAAAGACCTTCGGAATCTTGTACCGAGAATATCTTAACGACGAGGACGACGACGACGACGACGACGACGACGACGAGGAGGAGGACGACAACGACGACGACGACGTCGACGCGGCCACCGGGCAGGTGTTTACGGCATCTACCTCGAGCGTTTTGCAACGGATACGATCGAATCCGTGGGATTATTCGGGGAGCGACGACCGTCGTCGTCGTTTGGTCGTAGCAGCTCGACGATGCGACGCCTAGATACGCCTAGAACGATCATGCGCCCGCGATCATCGTGACGCGACGATTCGAGTTCGACGGACAACGGAGGCGGACGGCTACCGATTCTCGTCGTCTCGGCAGCGGTAGGAACTCTCTAGGAGCACCGGGAACGCCACGATGTCCACGATACGGGGGTCGCGGGAGTTAGTCGAGGTCACGAAATCCTCGCTCGTAAGATCTTTATCGAATCCTGTTGGCGGCGGCGGCGGCGGCGGTCGTGCATCCGCGGTAAAAAGCAACAGAGAAATGTTTTCGCACTAATTGGAGGGCACTTATCGAGCAGGCCAGTTCGAGCACAGGCCACGGGGAATCGTTTCCACGGAATCGTGGATCTAGCAAGAGCGGTTTAGAGAACGGATACTCGAACGGATCCATGAAAAGCGCAACGACGCCTTCCAGATAATACCGATAACGCGAGCTCAGGGTTGGCGAGGGAGAGAGCCGGTCCCGATTTTAATTGAGCCCCCGAGAATTAAAAGAGAGATCTCGAGGATGCCGAAGGAGGAGATGAGCGCCAGAGGCAGAGGTAGAGGCAGAGGCAGAGGCAGAGGCAGAGGCAGAGGCAGAGGCAGAGCAAGAGCAAGAGCAAACGGCTGTGGCCGAGGCTGCGGCGCGGCGCGGCGACGAGGAAAGGGGATGGCAAAGGAGGAAAGGAGTATAGCAAAGGGGCCAGAAAGCGTCGGGAACACCCGTGGCTACGGCCAATCGCCTCCGCGGATGGAGGCCTGGCACGATGGACGGACCAGAATTATGGGCTCCTCGCACGAGAATCGCGCGCAACCGCTCGCGAGACGCTTCAACTTTTGCGCGAAGTCGATTTACGCTCTCCGTCGGATACTTTCGCAACGATTGATCGATTAATGTCCTCTGGACGTTCTTTTATGCTCTTCCTCGTTGCGGCTGCACGAAACGCGATCCGAGCCGAGCAGATCCGATCCGATCCGATTCGATCCGATCCAGAGGTTCTCCGATCTCCTTTATCCGTTTAATTTCCTTTCGAACGACCCGAGACGAGATAGCCCGGCGGAAAAAGAGACCGAGACCGAGAGCGGGTGCGAAACCGCGGAGAGACGGATTCCAGAAAAGAAACGCGGAAGAATCTCGACTGTGCCGAAAATTAAAACGTCCTTGCGCGCCTCGCGGGGCCTACGTTTTAAAGGCGTGTTGCATCGTCGAGAAGAAAATGCAAAGTCACCGAGTAAAGTAATAAAAGAGGTCGACTCGGGGCAATCCCGTCGAAACAAACGTTTTAATCCAGAAAACACGAGGGACTCTCGAATGGAAGCAGTCTCTCGTGCGCGCGCGAATATACCGGGGTAGGTGCGCGTGGGTGTTGGCGACGACGTATAATTTAAGGCTGCGAACGCAACGATTCAATTTCACAAGACCACGAAGTACGGCGCGGCGTATAAGCAAAACCAAGGTCCAGCGAGGAGGAAATAATCTCTTGATTTGTGCCGCGAATAAAATCACTCGATTCATTTTCGTCCCTGCCGGCCTTATCTTCCTGCACGCTGGGAAAACGGTCGGAAGTCCGACGTTGCGTCGCGTTTCGTATTCGCAATATTGTCGAAAATATTCGAATTCGAATTTGCTTACGGCTTACCGCCTACCGTCTCCAGCTGCTTCGACGGGTCTGGCTCGCAGTCCGGGCGACATGTTAACGCACGTCGTCGTCGTCGACGGTCGTCGATGGTCGTCGGTGGTCGTCGATGGTCGTCGATGATCGTCGACGATCACGGGCCAACAAACTCGCTCGGAGACTGGCAAAGATCGGCGGGATCGTTTGCCGGATAGCGGACTAATCGTTTTCGCGAGCTCGAGCAAATACGGCAAATACGGCAAATACGGCAAACGATCGACGAGGCGGGGAACGGTCGTCGCGACGACAACCGATAAAAATGGCTCGGGTAGGCAAAGCATCGGATAGGATGCGCGGACGACGGATGAAAATAATTCGATTGGCAGCGGATTCGATTTAACGTGAGAACCGGACCAGTTGCGAGCAAGGTGAGGCCGAGGTATCCGGGGCCGAAGGATCATGTCATACATTCGCGTACGCGTGTGTATACGGACGGACGCGTAGCAGGAGGATATAGGTGTATACATACGTATACACGACGAGGCGCTCCACCTCGTCGGGGCTCATATAATTGCTGGCATCCATAACGCTGATGTATTTATGGCATTAACTCGCCTCTTTCTCGTACGCTGCCGCCCCCGACCCACCCCGCCGTGGCCATGCCCGTACCCGTCATGCAACCACAAGTAGAAATAATTGGTTGAAAACAGCGCGCTCTCAGGCGGCAATATATCCAGCTTACTCCCCGCTGTCGCATCGCTTAGATCACTTCCCCGCCACCAAAACTCGCTGCCTGCCCGCCTCCTTCGTTCTCCACCTTCTTCGAACGATTCTCTCTTCTTCCCCCTTCTCAGATTCTTCCTCGGTCTCTTCGACGCCTTTCTTCCCCTCCACCGCTCGCGTTTCTTCTTCATCATCATCGTCATCTCTTTCTTCGTTTCTTCCACCGACCAGTTATCTTTTTATTCCTCCGCTTCCTCCGCTTCCTCCGCTTCCTCCGCTTACTCCGCTTCCTTCGCTTCCTTCGCTTCCTCCGATTCTTCCAGTTCCTCGTGTTTCTCCCGTTCCTGCTCCCTCCGCTCTTATCCCGCGCGTCACACCTCACCCCTCTCATTTGAATAGCTCTTATTTATGAAAATTGAATTGAATGCTTCTCATTTATGAAGGTAATTGGTACCTGTCACGAGTCCTGCCGTAGGATATCCTACTTTATACGTGGATAAGCGGCGATAATTATTCTTGCAATTGAATTTATTTCTATAAGTCCGTTGGTCCCGGTCACCGGCGTTCCTGCGTGCCGATCGTGTTCAACCCCCGTTGCGCCGCGATACGTCGCGTGCGCGAGGGGCGCGAACACGGCTAGCAGATGCTGCTGCCGGTACCCTGCTCGACCAGCGAAACCGTCTTTCTTTCCTTTCGTCGTCCGGTTTCGTCCCGTTCCGTCGCGTTCCGTTCCGTCCCGTTCCGTCCCGTTCCGTCCCGTTTCGTGCGAACAACGCTTCCGTTCGTCGGAAATAGGATGCCGAGCGTTTGGTTTCCGTGCGCGCGAAATCAACCCGAAGCGCGAGCCACGGCCGAAACCCCAAGCCCCGGCCGGACCCAAAGGAGTAAACGAGAACAACAGAACTAATAGTAAGCTCTGATAAATTATTACCGAGTAACCAGTACTTACCGCTGCCCGAATAATCAATGGCGCGTAATCAATTTCTAATACTAATACCACCCCGATAATTTATCGTTATCCACGGCGGAGTCGAGGTTACGTATTATCGGTGGCATAAATATTTCTTACGTATTTGCGCGATATATAGCCACCCGTCCGCCACCATCGCAGCGAGAGGTTTCTTTCGTCGCATCGTTCTTCGTACGTTTCGATTCTTAGAAGAATCGCGAATTCGCGAAGCGCTTCGGCGGAAGCGACGGCAGTGCGACGGAAGATCACCAAAGTTATTCCCTGTTTGGGGAACCAAACACCGACCTGTTTCGGTCGGTTCTTCCGGACGTAATCAAGAACGATGACGGGGATCGTTGGGATCGAACGAACAAGCGTGGAAACGATACGCGAACGATCAAAGGAATCCGTGCGAGACGCGCGCGCGCTTTTCTCCGTCGTGATTTTAATATCGTTTCCATCGACCCTGACCACCGGCGAAGCGGTCTTCGTTTCTCGACGACCGAACAAGTCGAACCAAAAGAAGGAACGAGCGAAGCATCGGTGGTCGTAGCCTCGTACGATCACTGTCGCGTAACGCACAACGCGAAATCGTTGGCGTTTTCCCGACGACGTTACCTAAACGATCGGTAGGTGCGAATTCGCACGATTATTTTCATGTTTCGTCGTAAAGCAGCCGTCGACCGTGATCCTGCGTCGCGTCCGCGTCCGCGTCGTCTAGAAACTCCCTCCTTTCGAGCTTACACTCTCCCTTTCTCTTTCCCACGATCTCTTTCCGTGCTCGTCCTCGCGCGTTACGACGCGGACTCGTCCGGTAAACGCGACGATCGTCCCCGTCGACGAATCTCGGTGAAAAAGTTTGCGCGGTTGTTCTTCGGCGCAAAGGGTCGGCAAGAAGAGGAAGCAGGAATTACGCGTAGACGGAAGATCGCGAGAGATTTCGAGGAGGTTCGCCGGCAAACTTTGGAAGCGTTCGCGGCAACGAGACGAAATCGAAACGGTCGTCGTCGCGATAGGGCGTCAAAGAGGGTCCTGGCGTCATCGGGACTCCGTCGTCATTAAGCACACCGGTCGGCCAATGTCTAATTAAGCGGGACGTTAAGTGGGGGCGTTCGATAAAGCCAGGCCGTCCGATAAATTCGATTCGCCGGACAGCCGGTTAATACCCGGTGTATACGGGGGATAGCGAGGGCCAAGATAAACCGCGCGTTTTTCAGGAAGGTCTCGTTTCGCGGACAGAGGCGGAGGATGACGGACCGAGGTAAACGGAGTTCTTCTCCCGAAGGGAAGGAGGGCGGGGAGGACCGTCCTCCGTTGCTCTCCTCCCCCTCCTCTTCGGGTCCAGCAGCCTCTTCTCCTCCTCTCCCTCCGGATCGGCTCGTCTCCCCCGGAGACGTTGGTTCGTATAGGAGAGCGGAGGAGCGGAGATATGCAAACGTCTTGCCGCGAGACGGTTGAACATAACTCAGGCACACGTACGCGAGCCAACCGCGCACACATCCTCGCACTACTGAGGACACTATAAACCTCGATACCGGGCGAATAAAATCCCGGATTTACAGTCCTGATACCGAGCGAGACGGTCCTGTCCTGTCCCGGTGCTGTCCTGTTTGTCGCTGTCGCACGGTGTGGGTTGGCTCATCAGTGATGGCCACGTCCCGCAGTATCTTTTCCCTCGGCATCGAGTAGACCGGCCAATCTCGGACTCGTACACGCGCGTGCATTCGATTTACGCACACATCGCGACCGGACCGAGAGTCGCACGTACGGAAATCGACGTACGTTCGAAACGATCTTCGATCGTGCTGGTAACCCGTACACTCGCGTTCGGATGCGCGCGGCTCGCATACGGGTACACGAGTACACGGGTACACGGGTACGCGGGTACACGCGTACACGCGAGGCCCCTCCACGCTGTCGCTGTCGTTGCTGTTGCCGTTTTCGTTGTCGTTGTCATTGTCCTTGTTGTCATTGTCGTTGTCGTCGTTGTCGTCGTCGTTGTCGTTGTTGTCGTTGTTGTCGTTGTTGTCGTTGCCGTTGTCGCCGTCGCCGTTTCGGAGCAGACGGCACGCAACGCGCGAGCGCGCAGCGCACACGGGCACGGTGCACGGTCATCGGCGTGTGCGTATACCGTCTCGCGTATGCGTGGCTTTCGCGATACTTAGAGAAACCGCTCCCTCTTATCACCCCTCCCGCGCGCTCCGGCAAAACCTTGTTCGATACCATTTGAGGACCTCCAATAACCTATCCGAGCCATTCCGATAGGAGCTGTCAGCCCGCACCCACACGCTGACCGCGCTCTGCGAGGAGCCGCGCACCGCAGACCGGATAAGCCCGAGCGCAGGTGTGCCGCACAAAATCGTCTGATCGACGTGCCGAGTGCGCTGATCTCGATGACCTTCGCCAAGGGTTTCGATTCGACGACGCCGCGGTACACGAGGCACGCCCCGGATACCATCTCGACGAGCTGCTTCGGTACCAACGTACCACGGTTACCCTCCTGTCCCTCTCGCACCTCCTATCTTTCCTATCCTTCCTATCCCTCCTATCCCTCCTGTCCCTGCCCCCGCTCCCTCCTCTCTACCACTATCTTCGCAACCCTCTAGACCCCCTGTCTCCTCTTGTTGTCCTGTCCTGCCGTCCCGTGTACCCATTCGTTGCGCTCGCTCGCATTCCCACTCTGCTATTAGCATCCCGTGATCCTCTTCTTCTTTTCGATATTCTCTCGCACGCGGTCAAACTTCTCCGCTGCGCGATCCGACCGAGGCCCAACGATCGATCGATCGAATCGTCGTTTTTCTTCATCTTCTTCTTCTTCTTCTTCTTCTTCTTCTTCGATCGCCGATCTTGGTGGATACGCGCGAGCGCACGCGAGCCGCGAAGAGATGCAATTCGGCCGCGCTTTCTCGATCGTAGGCGCGCGAGTTCCCAAGGGTGTGCTGGTCGCCATCGATCCTGGGGCGCGAAACTATTCGTCGCGTCGCATCGGCCCTCCCGCGATATACCTCCGCTGATTTTCGACACTCCCTTGATTTGTCTGTGTCTTGGGAGTTGCGTGAATCTCCCTTCCGTTGAACCGGGTGATGAATCGGGCATCGTTCGTCGTCCACGACGCTGACCGTATCCGCCACCCTCGCCCGACATTAGCCACGAGGGTGCTCCATCAACCGCGCCAAACCGTGCGCCGCCGTGTCCGTGAAAGTTCTCCGTGTCCGTCGACTCGTTCGGTTCCCCCGGGACTTCGAGCTGGTCATTTCCACGCCTTTTCGCGCCTCCGACGTTCCGATGCTCGAGCAAACTCGATGGATTCGTCGCGCGCGTCTAGGTACCGGCCGTTCCGAGATTCGCATTACCTACGGAATAAAGAGCGTGACAAAATCGGCTTTCGATTTTCATAGCGTTCGATCGTTCCCGAATGGGACGCTCGAGAACGAGAACGAGAACGAGAACGAGAACGAAAACGGGAACGGGAACGCGAATGAGAACGACAACGAGAGAGACGGGAGTCGGGGACGGGAGATGGAAGACGGGAGACGAAAGACGGGAGGCGGGAAACGGGAAACGGGAGACGGTGCGGTGGCTCGGTTCTCGCCACCTCTCTGTTCCTGCGTAAACACGAAGCATCGCGGTACACGCACGGGACGGGCATTAGGCGAACGAGGCCCTCGCGTAGATTCTCAGAATGCATATAATTAAGCACGCTGCATCTCAAGAATGCTGTATACGCGCGTGCGTTCGGCTTTGTGTAGTGACTGGTTCGAGAGGCAACGCGCTCGCGTGTACCTTATATAGATACGCATAAATATATGCCTAGCCATCGTTGGTCCCTCCACCCCTGCGAACCTCTCAGCCCTCGAGCTCCTCTCGTCCCCGCCGAACCGCCTCTCAACCCCGTTCCACTCTTCCCTACCCCCCGCCCCCTTCTCTTTTCTTGCCCCACGCTCAACGGTGATCTATGTATCAGCCTGTGCTCGCCGAACCGGGCAACGCGTGTCCGTCCCCCTCGTGTGCTTACTTTATTATCGGGGCTCAAATGAGAATTTATGCAGACATAAACGCTCGTGTCAGCAGCATGCCGCGTAGGTGGGGAGGCACCGTTGAACAGGCATCTGTCACCCTCTATGCTTTACCTGGTCCGCCTTCGAGACGGTACCACGGCCTTTTTTCAAGGGCCGTGCGAAATTTAAGAAACGCGAGAACTCGAGAACGCAAGACCGAGCTGAAATCAAAATATCTCGGCCTTTTTGCCCGGAATTAGTTTGCTCGATCCCGTCTCTTCTCGAGTCGACCGAACACGATCGGCACGGGTGATTTTTTCTCGCGAATAAGCGACGCTCGCCGACGCCGATCCGGTTAAGGGGCAACCTCGCGCGTAGTGGTATTCTCCGGATATAGCGAAGCGTGGGCTACGCGATCTCCCCGTTTAGGCTCGTAAATAAACGAAGCCTACGAGAATACGTCGTAGTCGACTTTTATACAAACAAATGAAACTCGTGCCAGAAAAATACGCGTATTCTCTCTCGCGACGAATCATCGTAAAAGCGTCCGCCTCGGGCTCCTTATCCTTTTCGGATCGTTCGTCGACGAGCGTGCACCGCGTGCACCGCGTGCCGTCGAACGCGCGGGCTCGCGAGACCTGTCGCGCGAACGGAAGATCGGCGAGTACGAATCGAATGGACGAAATATTCGCGGAACAGGCGCGTTCAAACGTTTCCTACGGAACTCGGTCAGAAATTAAGCAGAGCCCTCAAAATCTAGGCTCGCATATCAGGAGACTTCGGAAAGCTATCTTTTATCAACCCCAATTTTTCCTATTTTCGCCATTGATCGCCCCGACATTTCAAAGTCGCGCCACGGCTGCAATTCGATTCCGATCGAGCTAAAATTTGGCATACACTCTCGCCGAGCGACTAGAAACGTGTTCCCAAAATTTCAAAAGAATCGGAGACATAAAGATTTTTCTCGAATTTAAGAAGGGGTATACCTTCAATATTTAGCGGTTTTGTGGCAATATTTGGGAAAACTTCGAAGTCGTGCCCCGGCCAAACTATTAGAGCTATCGACATGAACCAAACGCGAAAATCTTCCTCAAACCTTCCTCTTTAAAAAGAGCTCCCACAATTTAGGTTAGCATTTCAGGGAAATCC
>CM052088.1:329404-449876 GCA_028453745.1 Agapostemon virescens
AGGGAGCTTCGTTTTATCAACCCCAATTTTTCCCAATTTCACCATTGTTCGCCCCGACATTTCAAAGTCGCGCCACGACTGCAATTCGATTCCGATTGACCTAAAAATTGCCATACACTCTCACCGGGCGACTAGAAACGTGTTCCCAAAATTTCAAAAGAATCGGAGACCTAAAGATTTTTCACGAATTTAAGAAGGGGTATACCTTCAATATTTAGCGATTTTGTGGCAATATTTGGCAAAACTTTGAAGTCGTGCCCCGTCCAAACTATTAGAGCTATCGACATGTTTCAAAAACGAAAATCTTCCTCGAACCTTCCTCTTTAAGAAGAGCCCTTATTTTCTAGGCTAGCATATCAGGGGACTTCGGGAAGCTACCTTTTATCAACCCCAATTTTTCCCATTTTCACCATTGCTCGCCCCGACATTTCAAAGTCGCGCCACGGCTGCAATTCGATTCCGATTGACCTAAAAATTGCCATACACTCTCACCGGGCGACTAGAAACGTGTTCCCAAAATTTCAAAAGAATCGGAGACCTAAAGATTTTTCACGATTTTAAGAAGGGGTATACCTTCAATATTTAGCGATTTTGTGGCAATATTTGGCAAATCTTTGAAGTCGTGCCCCGGCCAAACTATTAGAGCTATCGACATGTTTCAAAAACGAAAATCTTCCTCAAACCTTCCTCTTTAAGAAATCCGTGATCGTAGGACGCGACGCGACGCGGCTCGGCACGACCCAGCGCGCGAAACACGCTCGCAAGTACGAACGGTGGTTTTCGTCGCGTCGATTGTCGTTCGTTGGTACGACGCGTGTGTGCATACCTACGCGCGCGCGTTGAACGTCGACAAAGTACCGCCGGCCTGCGGTTTATCTTTAGCATTATGCGAAACATAACGCAGTTATTGCTCGTGATTAATTAAAAGAACGAACGTAAATTTATTCGGGGGTACGCTTCGCGCGAGCGTCGATATTGAAATATCGGCGCGGCGTGATATATTTCGAAGCGTGTTTTCCTTTTTTCCGATTATCCGTTCAATATCAGCGCTGACGTAAAATGTATCATCACTGTACGGAACGGAAGGAACGGTACCGCCATCACGCATCCGAAAATTAATCGGCGTGGGCGCAGCCGATAACGAATGGTGTTCCCGCCAAACGGCCAGTATATTTTACTTTGTACTCCAGTGTCTGTTATTTTCCGCGCATTCTAGCTGTCCGGCTACACGATTTACTCCCGGTCTCGATCAGAAATTCTCGGCCACAGCGGATGGACAAATATCCAGTGGAATCCATTAAAAAATTGCCGTGTCCCGGAGAATTGTCTTTTAATTGAAATTGATCTGTTCGACCACAGGACATTGTATCCTTCGGTCTGCCGGACGCGCGGAGATATCGTCGAGAAGCGTTACGGTTACGTTACAGGATGCCGTTCGTCGTTTCTCGCTCCAGCCGACGAGGCGACGAGTACGAAACGTTCGCGATATCTCTTTACCGGTGCAACGCGACGCTGCTTAGGACAGTCGTGGTCGCGGGCATCCACGCGCGGACAGAACTGCTGTAACTCGTGCTTACGAGTCATCTGTGCGTTGTACGCGCATCGAATGCCGCGCGGAACACGGAACACGGAACGTGGAACGCGGACGGTGACGCGCCGCGCGTCAATCGCATCGGTGAATCGCGCGTTAGCTACTCGCTCGGGTTCGACTTCGACCCGTTTCATAACCTTACATTTCAGACCGGCGATCTACGTAGCTGCTACGAAAAGCGGTACTCGCGAGGCGCGAAGGTGTAGCGCGAAGGTGTAGCGCGAAGCCGCGGCCGGACCGAGATCGGACGAAGGAATCGCGGAATCGGGTACGAAGAGATCGGCGATTCGTGTCGGACGATGGGATCGAGTATTCCGTGACGGCTAAAAATCGATAAATACCCTCCTAGAGACATCCGGCTAATCGAGGTTGCGTCGCGAAGCGAACAGGGAGAGAGATGTATGCGCGATCGAACCTGTGTGCGGTGTAGGTGCATCGTGCACCGTGCACGTATACGTATAGCGGGCGAATAGCGGCGCTGCGCGACGACTTTTCACGACGCGACGAGTGTCGGTGCGGCCGACAGGTGGCGGCAGTGTCGAAGATTGCGCGTCGTTTTCCGCCATCTTTAGTTGACGGACCCGAGCGAAGAGACAAGCCAAGAGAGCTCCGTGGCGAGAAGAGATAAGGCGAAGAAGCGGTCGGTTCACGGGGGCAAAAGGGAATTTGGTGGAACGAGCGTCGCGGTACCGAGCCAGCCGTGTCCTCGTTCGAGCACGATTCACGAAATCGCCTTCGGCCGATCCTCGCGATACGGTAAGCACGGTAGAATACCTCGTTTGTTCGCCATTACATCGTACATACGTCGACCGATAGGGGGGAAAAAACTTGTCATTTCCGTGACGGTAGTGTTTACGCTGGGTGTGTCAAAGTGTTGCTCCTCTGCCTTTCTTTTCTCTTCCGTCTTTTCGTCTTTCTTTCTCTTTGTCCCTTTTTCTTTCTCTGACTCACTCGTTCGTACTCTCTCTCTCTCTCTCTCTCTCTCTCTCTCTCTCTCTCTCTCTCCCCCCTCTCCCTTCCCATCCCTCTCACCATTTCTCTGTCAGTCTCTCACTCTCTCTCTCTCTCTTTCTCTCTCTTCCGCTCTCTGTTCTTTCTGTTCCGGCAGTGTACACGTATATCACGGTTAATGTATCTCTCGATCGTTCTTCCGTTGTTCCGTCCTCGCTTCCCTGTTGCTCTCTGTTCTCCGCGCACCGCTCTTTGCTGGTCGTCGATCCTCGGAAAATGGTGATGCATCGGATTCTTGGATTCGGAGGCTTTGTTGTGTGCCGCCCGCCCACGCGCGTCTCTCTACCTTCCGTGTCGAGAAAGAATCGTTCGCGTTTCCTCTCCGCACCTTTGGTTGTTCTCGGCCACCGCGATTTTCTAGCACATTCCTTCGTATCGTATCGGATCGGATCGGATCGGACTAAATCGAATCGAATCGAATCGAATCGAATCGAATGGTGGCATGTCTCGTTGCGTCGTTCTCGACTAACACCGTGCACCTTGTCGCGCAACAAAAGCGGAAGCTGCGAAGACGACGCTCGCGCGGAACAATCTTTCGAGTCTGGCAACATTCCGTGCGAGCTCGTCCTCCTTCCATTATTCGCGATACGGTGCACTGACCCTGTGCGCGTCTTTGCGTCTTGGCGTGTTCGCGTCTTCGCGTCTTCGCATCGTTGTAATTTCTATCTCGCGACGCGACGAATAACGTCCGGCTACGCCTCGGGACACGTAATGCGAAATCTTTATCGCTCGCCGATACGAAACGCGACAGCGTTTGAAATTTCACAACCGTCGATTACACGTAGCTCGCTCGCTTATCGTACGTTCGAACGTTTTTCTGCCTCTAGGTGTGGATAGACTCTCCCGTAGGAGCCATGAGTTACCAAATGTCTATGAATCAATCCAGACCGAGTAAGTATTATTCTCGAGCAAGCAGACGATACAATTTTAGATTACGGTTCCACGTTATCGTACGCTCTTGTTCTCGCAGTGTCTCATGGAAACTACCAGGGACCCGGAGACCTGCCCATGGGCTCCACCAAAGAACAGACCCTGATGTGGCAGCAAAACTCCTACATGGTGGACTCGGGTATTCATTCCGGCACAGTTACCCAAACCCCTTCCCTGTCGGGCAAGGAGGACGACGAGATGGAAGGGGATCCTCTGATGTTCGATCTGGACCAGGGCTTCGCCCAGGGTTTCACCCAGGATCAAGTGGACGAGATGAACCAGCAGCTGAGCCACACGAGGTCGCAACGGGTACGGGCAGCCATGTTCCCCGAAACATTGGAGGAAGGCATAGAAATTCCCTCGACTCAATTCGACCCTGCTCAACCAACGGCGGTGCAGAGATTGGCGGAGCCTAGTCAAATGCTGAAGCACGCGGTTGTCAATCTAATTAATTACCAAGACGACGCGGATCTGGCGACTCGCGCGATACCAGAATTGATCAAGCTGTTGAACGACGAGGATCAGGTTGTTGTGTCGAAGGCGGCGATAATGGTGCACCAGCTTTCGAAAAAAGAGGCCTCTCGTCATGCGATCATGAACAGTTCTCAGATGGTCGACGCGTTGGTGCACGCGATCTCGAAGAGCAACGACCTCGAGTCGACGAAAGCGGCGGTCGGCACGTTGCACAACTTGTCGCATCATAGGCAAGGCTTGCTGGCTATATTCAAGAGCGGAGGTATACCCGCCCTCGTCAAGTTGCTCAGCTCCCAGATGGAGTCCGTGCTCTTCTACGCCATCACGACCCTTCACAATCTGCTGTTGCACCAGGACGGCTCCAAGATGGCCGTACGCATCGCCGGAGGTTTGCAAAAGATGGTCGCGTTGTTGCAGCGCAACAACGTGAAATTCTTGGCCATAGTGACCGATTGCCTGCAAATCTTGGCGTACGGCAACCAAGAGAGCAAGCTGATCATATTGGCTTCGCAAGGACCGATCGAGCTGGTACGCATCATGCGTTCCTACGACTACGAGAAGCTCCTGTGGACGACGTCGAGGGTGCTGAAGGTGTTGTCGGTCTGTCCGAGCAACAAGCCCGCGATCGTCGATGCGGGCGGCATGCAAGCTCTCTCGATGCATCTCGGGAATCCGAGCCAGAGGCTCGTCCAGAATTGTCTGTGGACGCTGCGGAACTTGTCCGACGCCGGCACGAAGGTGGACGGGTTGGAAGTACTGCTGCAGAGTCTGGTGCAGATGTTGAGCTCGACCGACGTGAACGTGGTGACCTGCGCCGCCGGTATCCTGTCGAATCTTACCTGCAACAATCAGCGCAACAAAGTGACGGTGTGCCAAGTCGGAGGAGTCGACGCCTTGGTCCGTACCATCATTTACGCGGACAGCCGAGAGGAGATCAGCGAACCGGCGGTATGCGCGCTCCGTCACTTGACGTCGCGCCACGGGGAGGCAGAAACCGCGCAGAACTCCATCCGTCTGAATTATGGAATCCAAGTGACGGTGAAACTGTTGCAACCGCCGTCGCGCTGGCCCCTCGTCAAAGCGGTTATCGGATTGATCCGCAACTTGGCGCTGTGCCCGGCGAACCACGGACCGCTTCGCGATCAGGGCGCGATCCGCGATCTCGTCAGACTTCTGATGGACGCGTTCCCCGAGACGCAACGGGTAGGCTAATCGCGAATCTCTCTCACGTTGTTATCCTTTTCGCGCTCTCGACGCGCTTCCGAACCGTGCAATCATGAAATTTTGTCGTTCAGCAGCAACGATCGTCCGTGGCGAGTACCGGAAGCCAGCAGACTTCGGCCGCGTTCGCCGACGGTGGCGTTCGCATGGAGGAGATCGTCGAGGGAACGGTGGGAGCGCTCCATATTCTCGCCAGAGAATCGAACAACAGGGTGATCATTCGATCGCACAACGTCATTCCGATTTTCGTGCAGGTTCGTTCGAAACAGATTTTCTCCTACGCGTTCCTGTTTTACCGTTTCCCGTTCTCGAACGGCATTCTCGCGACGTACACGATAATCGTTTTCTACCGTAACACGCAGCTGCTGTTCAACGAGATCGAGAATATCCAACGCGTGGCCGCCGGAGTGCTTTGCGAGCTGGCCGCCGACAAAGAAGGTGCCGAAATGATCGAACAAGAAGGTGCTACCTCTCCTCTGACGGAGCTGCTCCACTCGAGAAACGAGGGTGTCGCGACGTACGCGGCCGCCGTTCTATTTCGCATGAGCGACGACAAACCGCAGGAATACAAAAAACGACTGTCGATGGAACTGACCAACTCGTTGTTCCGCGAGGACACGAATCTCTGGAACAACGGCGACTTCGCGATGCCCCCAGACCTACAGGTACCGTACAATACTTTCTAGTATCGATGCATGCCTCGCTTACGCCGTGGCTAAATTTATTTTTTTACCGACACTTTGTAACACGGACCATTTGTTTAGTTCGTTTTCTTTATATTTTCTGATCTGGCGGCATGTGCTGCGATAAGAATATGCACCATTTAATATTTCCTTGTACCGTGTGCCGTGTGTAGCTTTCTCAAATAGATTTCAGCGATTGGATTATCGAGGAGAATTTGCCACATTTGACGAGTGTTTCTTCTGTACACGATCGGTTACACAGTGTTAAGTAAATTGAGCCACGAAAACAGAATAGCGATAGCGAATACTCTCCTGACCTAGTACCTAGTCACGCAGCAGGTACATACTTGCACACGTAATCTTCCCCGCCATGTAAGTTTAGAAGTGTACGACTAGATAGTTTGCAGAAGTAAATGTCGTTATCCATTATTCCAGTTTGCACAACTTAAACATGTTCGAAAGACAAACGAATAATCCAGCAGGAAACGCGAACGTGGCTTATGTGTTTCTTCTTCTTCTTCTTTTTTTTTCATTTTCTTTTTCTCTCTCTCTCTCTCTCTCTCTCTGTTCTTTTTTTCTTTTTTCTTTTTTTTTTAATCAACACCGTGTCGGTTCGACGACAAACAGAAGCAGAGTAATTTTAATCGTACGAGTCGACGCTCGGTTTATTTCGGAATAATATTGTCGACCTATGAATCGCGTACCAGGGTCGTGCCTAATGGAGCAATGGAACCTGTAATAAATGTACAGCGATGACTTTATCATTATCATCCTCAGTTTGCAACGTTGCGTTATGCATGAGAATGCGTTTCGTTCCATTCGTGTTTCAATCCCTTTTTTCAAAGCTGAGTAACGAAAACGACATTGCCGCGATCTCTCTCTCTCTCTCTCTCTCTCTCTCTCTTTCTCTCTCTCTGTCTGTTTGTCTGTCTGTCTGTCTCTGTTTCACCTACTCGCTCTGTTTCTATTTTTCTTCGCCTCCTCTTGTCTCTCTCTCTCTCTCTCTCTTTCTCTCTTTCTCTCTCTATCTGTCTCTATTCCATCTCTTGAACGCAACAACAAACGCGTTACACATCGACACACGTTCTATTCTGCGTATCCATATTCGAATCCGTATCCTTATTCTCATCCTTATCCTTATCCTTATCCGTATCCATATCCATATCCGTATCCGTATCCGTATCCGTATCCGTGTTCATATTATACATATGCATATATCGTATCGCCGCCGCCTTTACTAATTTTCTTCGCGATTTACCGACACGATACTGCGACGACGAGCAGTATCTTTACTCGCCCTTTACTCTCGACGCGGTGTTAAAGACACGCCTACACGAGAAGATACGTTTTGTGTTGATCTGAGCCTACCTAATCTTCAGGACATGCTTGGCCCTGATCAAGGCTATGATGGTATGTATGGACAAGGACCTCCTAGCGTACACAGCAGCCACGGAGGTCGAGGGTATCAGCCGCACGGTAAGTCATTGGCGTCATCCTTTCTCTATCCGATTATCGCTTTCGAAGGTTCGAAAACCTCGGTGGAACGTAGCTGAACTTGCAAATTTCTCTGCTCGAGATCGAACCGTAACGGGATGGGACGGGATATGGGACGGGTCGGTGATGATCTCGCTTTACGCGAGTTGGCCGGGAACGAGGATGCACGCGCGTTAACGTCTGTTTCGAATTGTTGGGAATCGAAATCGTAGGGGAGCGGGTGTCGCGAATCGTGTGTATGGGTTCGTGCTTCGGCACGGGAACGGATTTGCAATGGGGAATGTTGCGTAGTGCGGGTTCTCGTGTGCTCGTGCCTCTCTTGTTTTCTATGATACTATCTACGCGTATGTAAGATATTTCGCGGGTTTATCTCGAATAATCCGTCTCTATAATACTGTATCTTAATATTACTCGACGATAAGAAGAAAAGCAGCGCATTTAATTGAATGTTGTTTTAACAGCAGCTTAACCCACGGACTTATATTAAAATACAGGCTATCAACAGTATCTCGCAGTAACATAGGTGACACTCAGCTCTTACTTACCGTTCTATGCTTCTTTTATTATATTAATCGCTACATGTCTTCACACGCATTTCATTGTTTCTACGTTCAATATTTCTATTATGGTCGCTACACGTATGTATTAATATATCCATCGCTGAGTTTTGTAAATTGTATCCTATTTGTAATGCACGTTTTGCGAATGCACATTTTTCTTTCTCGTTGATACCGTAATTACACGCACATACCACACAGATTCATAGGGTTTTCCGTAATTTTTGACTCGCAGAAAAAAAGTTTCATGCATGAGGTATTTTCGTTATCCTTTCCCCAATTGAATCTACTTTACGGTGGAAAGAAGAATAGAAACGTATTCGTAAGTAATTAGATAAGGTGTTCGCTTTCGCGAACGTGTCGAGAGAACGCGCATTCGGTCGTACCAAATACCGTCGAGAGTCGTCACGAATTCCTTTGTTCGCTGCTCGCTTTTCGATCGCTAAAACTTTAAGAAAATCATTCTATACGATTTCATGAAGTAGTTTTTCGCGTACCAATGACTTGTCGTCGTCGTCGTCGTCGTCGTCGTCGTCGTCGTCGTTGTCGTCGTTGTCGTCGTCGTCGTCGTCGTCGTCGTCGTTTCAATCTATACCTCGAGAAATTGCTTCACTTTCGCGTGTATCGTTCTGCTTTTGATTTTTTTTTTTTACGTTGTCCGAAGTTATCGTTTATCGTCGTCTATTTACTTACTTACCCGTATATCGTAAATCGTGTATCTTGTAAAAAGGAGCAACCGATATTTTGTTTTCCTCTCTCTCTCTCTCTCTCTCTCTCTTCCCCCCTCTGTCTCTCTCTCTCTCTCTCTCTCTCTCTCTCTCTCTCTCGACAAGAAAATAATCTTTTGCGAATACTTAGCGACGTTGTGCTCTACTTATTACTGGTTGAGGAAACTTTTTAGACAAATCTTTAGCGACGTAGTTCTTGTCGATTCGTGTGATCGGATCGAAGCGAAACCGTTGGTGTTGATCATGAAATTTTCTACCGAAACAGGTTATGGCCAGATACCAGTAGATTCCATGCAAGGGTTGGAAATAGGTGGAGGGTCGACGTATGGCGCGATGGACACTATGGACGTAGCGCACGAGGGTGACCTGAGTTTCGATCATTTAGAAGAGCTTCCTGCACCGCCGCAAGACAACAACCAGGTGGCAGCCTGGTACGATACCGATCTCTGAAACTGTGCCAGCGCGAAAAACACTCGAGCACACACTTGAACATTTTCACACGCGTTTCAACGCGCGCACGTTCGTTCGAGCAAACGCCAACACGTACATACGCATACGCATACGCATACACACGTACACGCACACACGCACACATGAATCCTCCTCGGGGAGGCGGACTAGTGAGGCTCTTAAGTAATTTTAATACAGACTAAATAGTATCGTCGTTTTACTCTCACCCTGTATATCGATCAAGATCGAAAGAATTTTGACAAGATACAACACCACTACCACCACAACCACCACCTACCATTACCACCATCACGATCATCACGATTACCACCACCACTACCATCGTTACCACCACCACCACCACCACCATCATAAACCACAACCAAGCATTACCAGCAACATCGTGGAACGACGAATTCCAACGCGCGAACGATCATCGCAGAAACAGTAAATGGAAACATGTCGAACTCGAATATATACGAGTTACACGCGGAGAGTACCGGAAATCTGTAGCTTGTTTTTACACGAAGGAAACAGGGTACGAAATCGTGTTGCGTCACGATGCATCGATTCTTAGAGACGCGCAACCGGTGTCGCTATATACAACTATCTGCATATACATATATACCGCGTATGTGTATGCATATACATATATAACTTACCAGTGTCGTACCTTAGATATTTATAATAAAAAGGTCAAAGGAAAAGATACCGGACAGCCTGAAACCGAGGACATTGTTGACACGGTGATGGGACGAGACATCGAAACGGTCGCGTTGACGTACGGTTCGACGAGAGCCCCGCGAATTACGAGTAAACTCTGTCGATTTTATACCTCCACTTTACTTTACGAAATCTACAAATTATTGTTAAAAGCGTCGGAGAAATGGTACGCCACGTTCGATATCGTAGCTCTAAGAACCAGGACGAGGAAACGCGTCGACGCATCGGCATCGACACGGCATCAACGGCATCAACGGCATTTGTTCGTTCGACGAGAGCATCTTTCTACAGACAATGTCTCAGTTTCACCTACGCAGACACCGAGTCTCCAATTGATTCTGTTTATTTTAGGGACCACGTATCTGCTCTTTTCGCGTGTGGAACGTTCGATTATCGTTTGAGTTTGTCGGTTTTACGCGGCGGTTTACGATTACCACCGTTAGACGAACGATCGATTTTTCCCATTACGCATTACGCATTACGCATTTTATACGTAAACGTTGCATTTCACGATTCTCTTCCAGCGTCGTGCATCCGTAATTTACAACGAAAGAATCCTCGAGGAAGAGGTTCTTCGTTGAGCGAGCATATCCCCGACAGATTATTTTTCGAGCGTGCATCGCGTCGCGAAAAAGACACCGCGCCTACCTTTGCCGGGAAAGATGCACGATCGCGGGCTTGCTTCTCCTTTCCATCGGGATTTCTTTTCGTCTTCTCTAGAGTCCGGAGGAACGATCTACCGTGGATACGTAACTTTCGCGCGAAAAGTTGATCGAACGATCGCACGATTTTCGCGTTTTCACGATTCAAAGTATACGCGTTTAGCCCCTCTCCTCTGCCCCCAATCCGCCTGCGTCGATGCGCGTTCGTCGCAAAACGGAAACTGAAACGATCAAAGTACTCGCTGGATCGACTTCGACGGGCGTCGATCGTTACGATCTTTGCCATCGCGGGCCCGGTATCGTGGACGATATCGCTCGTCGTTCGAATTTCGCTCGCGCGTCCTTGCGACGCGATCGTCTTTTATCCGCGTATCACGGTTGTCGCACCGGTACGTGTTTCCTCGTAGAACGTCGCGTCCGTTCGCGGCGCGACGCGTTACGGCAAAAATCGAACGGACGATTTTGGTATCGCGCGTCGATCGGAGAGAACGCACTGCCCGACACTGTCGATCGCCTGAATAATCCATTATATCGTAGGTCTCCTTCGAAACTTGCGAATCTATTGAATTGCAGAGAGCGTTTATCTATTTATACCGCTAACCCCGAAACGATAGTATCATTCTCGAGTATCAGTGAATTACAATCACGAATAAATATAAACGAATATCAATGAACTTTCGCATTACGTATTTTACAGGGTAGTTATACTTAATTTTTATTATTATCATTAAAAAAAAAAAAAAAACGTAGCTACGCAATCGTGGCGCGGAATACTTTGCATCGTTCGATGCTCTGTGTGTCCGCCTTCGATCGCTGTCGATGTATTTAGACCTATAAGAGAGAAAGAGAGCGAGCGAGCGAGAGAAAGAGAGCGCGCGCGAGAAAAAGAGAGCGAGAGAGAGAGAGAGAGAAAAAGAGAGACAGACACGTAATTCGTACACACCATGTATATGTATCGTTTAATTGTCCAAACGAATAAACTGAGCGATAAAGTACTCGAACTGCGTTAAATGTTGGTTACTTTACCGTTTTCACCTCGGCTATCTCGGTATCGCGTGCCCACCCATCGCACGGTGTACGGTCAGCTTTCGAACTCGACCATTTACCCCGGGATCGAGAACCTTGTTGCGATTTCGAGCGGACTCTTCGGCACCGCCTCGATGCGACGGTCGGGGTAGCGAGGCTCGAGAGCCCGTTTCTCGCGCGATCGATCGCGTTCGCTCCTCGATCCGATCGTCGAAAGCGACGCGTCGTTCCAAAGTTCCACAGAGTTCGTGGAAATCGAATCGGTCGTAGAGTGGTAAACAAGGAATTTACCGCGCGACACAGGGATCGTAGGGTGGGAGGGGGTCCGCCCGTCCTTCCAGCATTCTCCCGTGCTGGAAGTTTGGGTACGCTTCTTCCGAACGCGACGGCGTCGGAACGAGGGGGGAGAGGAAGGGAGAAAAGGGAAGGGCTCCCATTGACACGTGTTTTTGTGCAACCTATGCAAATGCCGGGAATTAGTCCGAGAGTCGGTAAACGGTATACCCGAGGCGAACTTGCGACGGAGAAGGGCGCGCGTTCGTTCGCCGGGTCATTAATCGGCAGTCGAGCGTCGAGCGGCGCACATTCGTGCGTGTACCTCTCACCTGGAAGGTTCGGCTATCGCGTTAACGGTTACTCGTTTCCGTGACACGAAGAAAGCGGATCGCGGTCGTCTTGTACGGTGCGCGCCGGGAGCCCTGCTCGCAACGTTCCCGTGGATCGAGAGGGAAGCGCTTCCGGTCCGAACGACAACAGCTGTCGTCGACTCGACCGTAGAGGAATACCGTTTCGAGCGAGTCCACGAGAACGCGACGTCGCGTGCCCTTCTTTCGAACGATTCCTTCGATCGACGATCTCGCCCGCCGAAAGGACAAACGACGCGCGCGTGCGATGACCACGTAAATTTCGGCCAAGACGATTCTTGCCCCGAGAACACCGTGGATCGGGAAAGGAGCGCAACCGAGGTAAGCCCAAACAGCGGAGCACCTTCGAAATCAATGTTTGTTGGCCGATTTCGCGAACGCGCGCGCCACGCCGCGTTCCCGATCGATCGAAAATTCGACACCGCGCTCGAAGATCGCGGCGTTCGTTTCTATCCGCGCGCTACCCTTGAAACCCGATAGTGTCCCCCGCGTGTAGATTGGTAGAAAAATGTGGCACGCGATACGCGTACGAGAAAACACGATTCGTCGACGGGTTCGACCGCTCGAGCCCGAGACCGAGACCGAGACGGAGAAGGCGACAGCCGAGATCGGTGTCGTTCGACCGAATCCGCGTTCAAACTAGTTACCCTTGAAAGTTGTCTCGGAAGAGCGGTTTCGGCTGCAGTCGAATTCCTCGGAAACAGGTTGAACCTAAAAATATCCTTTTTACGTTTGCCCGTAGGACCGCGGGCCGTTGCGAGGACCGAGGAGCGATCATCCGCGATTCGAAACGAGGGAACGCCCGTCGAACGGTAACGAGAGACGAGTCGCGGCATTTCGAGCCAACGAGTTGTTCTCGGTCGACGGGGAAGGCGGTTAAAGGTGGCGCGTCGCGGCGCACCGCGTCGGGTCGTGACGCGTCTCGCGGAGAACCGGTAACGACGTGAAAGTGCATCCACGAGCAAAGGAGCGAGGGAGCGAGGGAGCGAGGGAACGGGAGAGCGAGTCTCCGCTCCTCCGGCAGTTTCGCTCGGTTCGAAACAATCTCTCTCGCCTCGCGGTCGATCTCGCGACTCGCTGTCGGAGAAATTGTTCCACGGCCCCAACGATCGAGCGGCGAACGCCTCGCCTGTCCCTACCTTCTCCGCGATACCAGGGGTTCCAGGGAATTTTTCGTCGTGGAAACAGAGGCAACGGTAGCGGCGCACCGGTTGCGATCGCTCTCGCGCACCTGTTGCTCGAGTCTTGTAGCCTCGTAGATCACGCGAGCCGTAAATCATATTTGGAAATTGCTGTCCGTGATTCTCCAGTCGAAATCGGTGGGTGAAAACGCGCGCGCGCCGTTGGCACGTTTCTCGAATTATCGTTGTCGCTTTGTCTGTACAGGTACGCGGTCAGGTATACTCGAGCGTGGAACTCTGCGTCGCCCGGCGCCCGATCAGAGCGAAGAGCCGAGGACTCGAGGCCGCGTGGAAACAATCTCGTCGGGATCGTAATCGTCGACGAAGACCGCAAGGTTCCAGCGACGCGGTTCGCGGCTCGAGGATGACGTTTGCTCGGCTGCGCGCGGCAAACGTACCGAAGGATCGTTGACGGAGTCGCAAAGAAGAATCGTCGTCGGAGCCGCTCGAAAATGACCGTCGCGATGGAACACAAGCGGAAGAGCTCGTGGGATTCGAAGGTGAGTCGAACGCGCGGCGCGCTTTCCCCCTGCGCGCGGTTTTCTCGCTGATCGCGTTCTCGTTCGCTTCCCGCCGATCGGCCGATCGACTCTCGCGCGAAATCGGACGCGAAACGAGACGTAAAATCGAGGAGAAACGACGCGCGGCGCCGCTCAGAGATTTTCCATCGGATTTCTATTTTCTCGAGGTTCGACGGAATCGATAAACTTTCGAGGAAACGCGGCGTCGCCTGGTTTCGAGCGCGCGGAGCCGTCGTCGCGCCTCCGGTAGACGAGTCGGCCTTGTTCTCCGTTGACCCCGAATGGCTAGCGATCCATCGAATACCTACGCACTCGACGGAGAACTAGGTTGAAGAGAACTGGAACGAGGAACGCGATGCGTTCGCTCGGCTTGGCTCGGTCGGGCCTGGGTCGGGCCTGGGTTGGGCCGTCGTCTGCCGCGCGGCGTATACGTTCTGTGCTCGATACCGTTACGTCGCTGCTAGTACCGGCAAATCACGCGATCGGCATTCCTCGCCGGAATCGGAGACGCGAAAGCCCTGTTTTTTCCATTTTTAGTAGGAGCTCGAATCTCGAATCTGTGATCTCGAATCTCGCGGTACGCGCGCACCGTTCACCGTGCGGCTCGCGATTCGCGTGGTCGCTACGGCGTGCACGCGTCGATCCGTAATTTCGCCGAAGAATCGACGAATCGGGACGCCTCGATCCACGGAGATAAAGCGGAACGTAGCGGAGCGTCCGACGAGAATTCCTGTTAATCGGTGAAAACGATTATCGCGCGAACGGATAAACCGTCGAGCGATAACGACCGTGTTTTACGACGCTCGTACGGTTGGCTGCACGCACGTGCGATCGCGCGATCACGAGAGCGGCAAGCGACCGTGTACCGGTAAACGATTGTAATTTCGAGCGAGTAAAACTCGTTCCTAGATCCCTGCTCTTTTGGAAAGGCGGTTCGGCGGACGTTTAGAGTAACGGTAACAACGGAGCGAAGAAAGACGCGAGAGGACCCACGGCCGCGAGCCGTTCGGACTCGCTCGATTTCTTTCGCGGCGGTCATCGACACCGTTTCTTTCCGCGGGACGGCTGCCGCCGTTTCGTTCTCTACACCCGTCGGAATCGACGATCGAGAATCGTCCCGCGACTCGCCGGATCGGGGATACGATCGTCGGCGATCGAGACGAGATTCGCTCGATGGCAAATGGAAACGAAACGAAACGAAACGAAACGAAACGGAACGAAACGGACGCGCGACATCGGAAATCGAGCCGTAATAATTGTCGTCCGATTCCATCCTACCGGAACCGAAACGTTTCGAGAGACGAACGCGATACACTCTCTTTCTCCCAGGAACGAAAATCGACGACAAACTTTCACAAAAGATACAGCTATGGAAAGCACTTTCCTAACGGGCCGAGTCCTGATTTTTCTCAACTTGGAAGTCGTCGACCGTCTCTCTCCGTTAACGGAAGCGTTCTCGGAGCCGGTGTACGCGTGCACGTTCGAAACGCGTCCTGGTCCGTTTTCGATCGATCTCCGCGAGGCGACGAGACGCAAGTGCCGGCCAAAGATCCGCCCAATTAAACCGCGAGAGCGTCCGTTTCGCAAGCGCGGCTCGTCGAACGAACGATGCCTATGAAAACTCGAACGAAAGACCATTATCGAACTAGGTAGAGTGTACACAAAGGATTCGTGCTCAAACTTTCATTCGACTTTCGTAATATCCCAGCACCATTGTTCGACAAAGACACCCCTTGCGCTGAATCGCAATCGCTTGCATAACGCGAGAATAAAATCTCGATTCGCCGCGCCGGTGTCCCGAGTTCGATCGCAATGCCTCCGGTCCCCGTGTACGAATTTTGTACGCGCGTTCGCGGAAGCGACGAACGAACGAACGAGCGAAATTGCCCCGATCGCTCTCGGGCTTGGATCGATTCGATGGTCCCTCCCGCCGTCGGTAGCCCACGGAAGCGATCGAAAACGCGGATCGAATCGAAGAGATAGCGTCGCGTTCAACGGATAGCGAGTACGGGTAAACCGCTTTCCCGTTTCTGCGCCCATAGACGAGATCGTCGGCGATCGCTGGTACGAGCGTAGGACGTTCTTCCGACTCTCGTGAGAAAACGAAATCGAGACTCTCGCGAATTCACTTTTACTCGGCGTCCCTACCAACTCCGACCCGACTCTGTGCTCTTTTCTCGCAGCGAGGTCGATCGTTGATACGAATCGACGTCGATTCGCGAAGCGCGTCGCGGTCAAATATTCTCCAAACTCGAAAATGAATGTTTTGAACGGTGGTGGTGGTGGTGGTGGTGGTGGTGCTGCTGCTGCTGCTGCTGTCGTCGCTCGGGCAAGAAAAAGACGCGCGCGATCCGCCGCGCCGGTTCTCCTTTGGAGCGTGTGCCGAGCGTAACATTTGAAGGAGGGCGTAGGCCTGTTTGCGCCGCATCGTGCATCGCGAATCGTGCATCGTGCAATGAACGCTCGCGCGAATACGCGCGCTTGGGGAACCGGTGTCGACGACGAACGTGCACGCGCACGTGCATCTTGTAGCGTGCGGTTGCACTGGCAGTCGCGATCGGGTAGCACCGAGACGATTACACGGATGCTCGCGCTCGCTCGTCCACGGAGATAAGCTCGTTTCTCTGGACGCCGAGAATAGCAACGGTTCGTAGGTAGCCGAGCGTTCCTCCGAATACGCGGCGAGGCTCTCGACCGACGGAATCGGCCTCTGATCGAATTTGGTACTTTTACAGATTTCCGTGAGCACGGTCAGCACCAGAAGATTCAGCCGAGCCGGGACTCCGAGCTCGATTCTCTCGTCGGACAGCGACATTCGATTCACCAGAAAACTCGGGGGCCAGTACCGTTGCGGATGCTGCGTGTTGGCTGCGTTTCTGCTGTTTCTTTTGTTTTCGGGGGTTTCGATCTACCTTGGCTGTAAGTACGATCGATGGATGCTCGCTCGGTTTTCTAGGCCGCACCCGCGCGCTCGCGCACAGACTGCTCGGTGGCATCGCTCGTCGAGCACGAAGATCCGTTCTCGGTCGAAGAATCGAAACGCGCGAAACTCGTTTTATTCCCGGCGCTTTCTCCGCGAACTCGCGCGCGATTCGCCGGTCGTACCGCGTCGAGTCGTGCAGCGAACGAAACTACCGCTCCACGGTTAACCGACGATCCACGTCGGTCCAGCGGGCATGAAATTGCTCGGTGAAATACCTACGCGGTGATCGTTTCGCGAGTTTACGGTCTTTGAACGTTTCTCGAGGTCCAAAGCGCGCGCGAATAGGCGCGCTTCGTCTTGGAATCGAGCTCGATTCGACCGATAAACGTATTATTCTTCCATCGACGATCAACGAGCGGAATCTAAACGAAAAAATCAAAACGAAGCGCGTGTATCTATGGAGCGCGCTCGCGCGCGTACAAACAGGCTCGCTCTAATCGATGCGTACGCTCGAAAGTAACGGTGAACGTTGAACGTCCAACGATAGTAGGTAGGTAGGTAGGTAGGTAGGTAGGTAGGTAGGTAGGACAAACTGCCAAAGTCCACGAAAGACAATTTCGAACGGTTGAACGCGAACGGAGAAAAAGTCTGCTTCGGTGTTTGGGCAGCACTCGCAACACGGTAGACGCGCGGGCAGAGACAGACCCCGACCTTTGAAACTTTCGGAAAGTTTGTCGGCACGGCGCGGTCGTTGTTCCGTTGCTCGTTCTCGGAGAAACGGTCGAATAAAAGAAGGATGACGAGGCCAGAGCCCATTCGGGTCTTTCGACGCGCAAACGTAACGGTCCGTCCGAGTTACCGCGATCGCTCCTCGAAGAAAACACTGGCTCTGCTCGGCTCCGTCTCGTTCGTCGCTTTACGGAGGGAACGGCTCGAAAGAACGGGTCAACGACGGCTCTCGTTTCGTCGTAGCGCTCGACAACCACGCCGGAACCCGGAGGAGAACCGTTTCGAATTGGAGCCCTCGCTCTCGATCGTTCGCGACGTACGAACGAACCGAACGAGTCGAAGAAGTTGCAGGACCCGCGTCGGTCCAGCGAAGCGAGGCCTCGAAAGTGGCAGAGCTAACGGTCCGACCGAGTTGTCGAGTTACCGCGTCGCGTCTCCGACCCCTCCGACGTACGACCTTAAAGAGGGAATCCCCGTGTCCTTGAATCGATTCGATTCGATTCGATTCGTCGCCGCGCGAAGAACCCGACTCTCCTTTCGAAACTATTCCCGACGCGGCGTTACCGGCGCGAAGACATCGTTCGAGCACACCGCGCGTTTCCGATCGTCGATCGTCCGCGCTCCAAATCTACGCAACGGTGCGAGAAAAACAACGGCAAATGACGACGAAAGAGCCGACGGGTGAAAAGGCGGTTACGAGGGAAAACTTGCGGCGGGCCGTCTCGTTCGCGCGGTGGTTCTTGCGCGATTCCCGCGCGGTCGATCCGCAAGCCGCAAAAAGATCGCGTTCGCCGTCCGCAACGAGTATCCAGGATCGAAAAAATACGATGTTTGCGGTGTATAAAAACGATTGACCAAAGGCACGGTGAAAGGTGAGTAGTCTCGAGCGAGTCGGCCGTCGTCGAGCGAACCGACGCGAGCGTCCCCGATTTCCTCGTCCCTGTTCAGACTTTACGCATCCTCGTATACTCGTTTCGATTTTCCTACGAAATCTGTCCGCCGAATGGTCCTGCGCGACGCGGACCAACGTCCACGTTCCGCGCTCTCGCGGACGACGGGAGCGCGTACTTTCTCTCGCAAGGACTAACGGGGCAACGCGCTCCGCGTTTCGTTTCTCGTCGTTTCAGACACGTTCCTGACATCCGATCCTCCGGGCGATCAAATCTTTTTGGCCACGTTCCGAGTTACCGAAGGAGACTCGTTCGCTTCGGAGCTGGCAGATCCCTCTACCGAAGCCTTTCGAATACGATCTCGAGAGTACCGTGACCGGTTGAATCTCGTGTTTCGTCGTAGCTGGCTGAAACTGTCGTTTCTCGCTGCGGAGATATTAGCGCTCGACGGGTAAGTGTAGATTGCAAGTAGACTCGAGACCACCGTGGACCGATTTCTTCGTATTTTCTGATTTTCTGATTTTCTGAAATGTTATTCTAATTTTCTAGAACCGAAGGCGGCGACTTGATCGTGCACTTCGACGTTCGATTCGATCCGCGCTACCAGACGATCACGACCGCAGACATCGTGGAGATTCTTTCTCGGGAGGTCGATCCCGAAACCTCGAAATACTTGGCGAACTTGACGATAGACTCGCGGAGCCTCGAAGTGCAGGAAAGCATAAAAGCGTTGAACGCTCCGGCGAGCTCGCAGGCCACGGTTTCGACGCTTCCGCCGACCACCGCGGCGGCACCTCCGCCCAGAAGATGCGGACCGGTCGATCTGCCGTATTGCAAGCACCTGCCTTACAACGTCACCTCTTATCCGAACGCGTTGGGTCATCGTTCGTTGGCCGACGTGGAAGAGGACGTGATCGCCTTCAGGTGTGTAAAAAGATCGCGCGTCGATTCGAAACTCGAGTCTCGCGGGTTTCTTGCGCGTATCTCAGCCGTCTCACGCGCGTCCGTCCCGTTGTCCAACAGGGAACTGGTCGACGCGGAATGCTACCGTTTGGCCTACGACTTTGTCTGCCAAGTTCTCCAGCCGGCCTGCGTCTCGAGTCAACCGGAAGACACGTTGCAGCTGCCGTGCAGAAGCTTCTGCAGAGAATTCTGGAGCGGATGCGGCAGCCGACTTCCCGACAGAATCAAACGATCGTTGGACTGTTCGAACTTTCCCGAGTACGCGGACCAGGGTGGATGCAGAGCGAAACCAGGTGAAAATCGTCTCGCGAACGATTCGCTGTACGACGGTCCCGAGTAATTCGTTGAAATTTCTCGTAGGATGCGTGCAATCGCTTCAAGAGAAAGCATTGTCCCCGAGAATTTGCGACGGCGTGATCGACTGCCCTGACCTTTCCGACGAAAAGAATTGCGCTTATTGTCGCGACGGTTATATGCACTGCGGCGTAGGTAGAACGTGCATTCCGCATAGCAAGAGATGCGATGGAAAAGTGGACTGCGCGAACGGCAGCGACGAAAAGGATTGTCGTAAGTATGGTTGAACGTGCTCGCAAGGGCGCGGTTCGATTTCGATTTCGATTTCGATTTCGATTTCGATTTCGATCTCGATCACCTTTTCGTTCTCGTTGGCGCGTTTCCTGCCATCAGTGTCTTTGGCGCCAAGCATTCGAGCGATCAAGTCCCAGCCTTTGGACACGCCGCACGCCGCCAAGTACAACAGCGAAGGTTTCGTGGTGTTCAACGAGAAGGGCACCATCGGCAAGCTGTGCACCGCGAATCTGAACGCGACGCTGCCTGGAACGGAAATAGAAACCGTTTTGCAGACCGCCGCCGGCTCTCTGTGCAGCTTGCTGACGTTCGCGTAAGCACGGTTTTCGGCGAAGAAGGAGCAAAAAGGTCTCGGCTCTAGGGATTTTTGAATATACACGGTCCTCTTTCTGCGCAGGGGAGTGGAATCGGTGGAAATTAGAGTCGACGAGGAGGAGGACGTCCAATACGTGCACATGGAGGACCCTTCCGCCACGGAGATCACGTTCGCGAGAGCTCCCTGTCCGAGCAGAGAAGCGATGTACGTCCGATGCTCCGAACTAGGTACGAGAAACGTTGTGCGATCGAAGCGAGAACGAGTAAAGAAATGTTCGGCTTTGACCGCGACGACCGACGGAAAACGCGGTGACACGAGAACCAAACCGACCCGCTCCTCCTTTTTCACGAGAAATGTTTGTTTAGAGTGCGGCGTGCAATCTTTGCGCGCAAAGAGCGGTACCCGCGGTTTGAATAAAATGGCGGAACCCGGAGATTGGCCTTGGCACGTGGCATTGTTCAAGGAAGAGGTGCACGTGTGCGACGCCACCCTTGTCGCGGAAAATTGGTTGATAGCTACGGCGTCTTGTTTCCAAGGGTTAGTTTCGTCGCTTCGGTTCGCTTTGCGATCGTCGACGCGACCCCCCGCCGATATCGGCCCGATTCCGCGCGTCCAACGCGTCGTAACGCGTCGCAACGGTTTTTTCCAGTCAATCGAAGGCGGAATGGTCCGCGAGAATGGGCACCGTTCGGCTCTCGAGCACGTCGCCGTGGCAGCAGGAACGCAGAATCGTGGGGATGCTGAAATCGCCGGTCGAAGGAAGCACGACCGTTCTGCTGAAGCTGGATCGACCTCTGGCCGCGTTCTCGGATTTCGTGAGACCGGTTTGCCTGCCGTCGAGCCAGGACCCACCGGCGAACTCGTCCCTCTGCAACACTCTCGGCTGGGCTAGAAATCGTAAGAATTCCGCATGATCGATTCTCTCGTTGCCTACGCGTACCGTGATCGTTCGAGCAGGCGTATATACGCGCGAGCGTCTCTCGCAACCTCGAAGTCGCGCTATTCGTCTTGCGATGCGTTATATAAGAACGTAATTACGCGTATCGTTTACGCGTTGTTGCATCGACCTTAGAGGGATGCTAGATCGTTGCGAGGCGACTTACACAATCACCGGCGACGACAACTTTCTCGATCTCGAATCGGAACGAATCGGAACGAATATCCTTGAGGTTCGTGCAAACGTATAGGCGCGCTCCGAGTTTTGTTAAAGGAACGATTCTTCTCTCGGGTACGATTTGATTACTTAACGCTGGAAACGACGTCGTCTTGGTCGTCTTGGTCGTCTTGGTCGTCTTTGATCGTCGTCGTCGTCGTCGTCGTTGTCGTCGTCGTTGTCGTCGTCGTTGCGGTGACGCGACTAAATCGATCGAGAATCGTGATTCCGTAATGGTTTTTTTATGCCATCCTGCCAGCCCACCGTTCTAACAAAGACGTTGTTGTGCGATCAGGCGATCTGCTGCAGAGGGTGCAGCTCAGACACAGCGCGATGGAAAGATGCGAAAATATCAGCATCGCGTCGGTGAATAGCGTCTGCACCGAGCCCGCCTATTCCACCGACGATTGCAACGTGAGTCTTCTCTCGGAGAAAACGCGGCCATCGCAGGGATGCAAATCGTTCAGGACGGACCGTTGTTTTCTGCTTGCAGGAGGAGGAGGTTGCCGGCAGTCCTATGCTGTGCCTTCGGTCGGATGGTCGGAGATGGGCGCTGACGGGGGTCGGTAGTTGGCGCATTGCCTGTTCGAAAGCCGGCGTCGAAAGACCTCGGCTCTACGACAAAGTCTCGTCGAATATCGCTTGGATAAGATCCACGATCGAGTGATTTTCTTGGACAAAACTTGGACGAATAGACTTTGAAACTGCTCGGGAGCATCGGTCCGGAACGATCCGCCGTCGATCCGTCCGAAACGGAAACTGAAACGGAAACGGAAACGGAAACGAGAATCGCGGTGCATGTACGAGAGAACGGGGACCGTTTTCGTTGATTCGTTCCCTTCCGCATCTGTGAAATACGCGAGGAACATTGTACGTTCGCGTCGGATCGTATTAATTTTTATGCGCGCGAATCGTATCGCGCTAGGTACACGAACGTTCGATTCTTCCGATAGAATAATACCAACGCGAGAGACGACGTCGTCGGAGCAACGCGTTGCTCTCGTTGCGCGGGGATCCCCTTTCGTTTCACCAGAGTACAGCCAGTGCGGTTTATGTATTTATATCGAGTCGCTTCCTCGCCCGCCCGTTCGTTCGTTCGTTCGTTCGTTCGTTCGTTCGTTCGTTCGTTCGTTCGTTTGTTCGTGCGATCGCTCGACTGCTAGCTAGCCAGCCAGCTCGATCCGCTCGCTCGCTCGTCCGCCAGCGTTACATAAGCGGAGATACCTTTACATCAAGTTCAGATTCGCTGTGCGGTAGACGCGCACAGCTGATACATTCTGCGAGAACCTTTGCCGGTGATGCGAACCTAGCACGGCGCAGAGTCCGGCAGGGATGGTGGGAGACCTCGGTAGAGTTGCTAAATAAAAGCGCAGTGCTTGCGCGTCGGTGCCGCTGGTTCAGCAGTATCGTTGGAGAGGCGGCACGGTGAAAAACGGACAGAGGATTTCGGAACCGGTTCGGCGAAGTCAACGAAATGGTAAGAACGTCGCACGGAAACACCACGGTTTCGCAAGTTTTTCCGGCTTTTCGAAATCTTTCGTTGCGGTCGCCCTCTCGGCCGAACCGTGCGCGAAAGGCGAGCTTTTCCAGGCGTAGAGGCGAGCGCGCGATTTATAAGAAATTTTCAAAGATGGGATCGAAAATAAAGAAAATAATTGGAATACGAGTGATCGAAGAGCTCCCCGAATCGCCTGAACGTTCCTTCCGAGGCACGCTGGAAAATACAAAACGTTTCGAGGTCATTTCAAACGTCGCGAATACCGTCGAACGGTCGACGAGAAAACGACTTTGGTTTCCCGAAACGACGAAAAGAATATCGGCTACGGCTACGGCTACGGCTACGCGTCGCGAATCGACGGGGTTCGCTGGAAAACAGCTTTGCGAGGCGGTCGTTCGCTTTCGCTTTCGCTTTCGCGCAAAAGTTCGATCGCGGAGACGAAGCCCTAGACGAAGCACGCCGGAGCGACGACCTTCGTTCGTTACGGTAAATTCCATCGACGCGATTTTCGGCGATAACAGGAGCCGAACGGTTCGACGTATCGAACGTTGCGTTTGCTTTTCTCACGATCCTTTCGACGCGTAACCAAACCGGTTGTTCCTCTACGGAAATCGTCCTCTGCGAAGGGATCGCAGGGAGCGGATTTCTCGGACCTGGCGAAAATCGAGGAGATTCTCGACCATCCGGTGGACATGTTCAGGCTCTGGCACGACGAGGCTCGCAGATACAACGAGCGGACGCCGGACGCCTGTTGCTTGGCAACCGTTTCAAAGTTGGTGCAAGATCGATCTCGACGATCGCGACTCGCGGCAATCTCTTTGATCCGACGATCCTTCTTTCAGAGACCTTCGGGTATCCGCGAGGAGCGTCGTCCTCCGAGAGTTCGATAACGAGGGCTTCGTGATCGTGACGGATCGTCGCAGCAGAAAGTCCCACAACCTGGTGAGTCGTCGAAACGTTTGTCCCTGATTCGTTCGATCAGCGAAGCGGCGACAGGGGGGTTTGGGGAGTTGGCCGCGCGTTGTTCGCGTTGACGGTGTTTGCGCGATCGTTTCAGGAAAACGTCCCCAGCGCCGCAATGTGTTATCTCTGGTGTTACATTGACGAGAAAGGACAGAACGTCGCCAGGCAGGTGCGTGATACGCGAGAGCGCTCTTCCTTCCGTTTGATCCGTCGTTCAACGCTTATCCGTTGTTTAATTTGCGTCGACGCGCAGGTCAGGGTCGAAGGGATCGCGAGAAGATTGGAGAAGGAACGGTATCGGCCGGTGTACGATCGAGAGCCGCTCTATTGTAAAATTCGATCGCATCTCTGCCATCAGGGAGAGGAAGTCTGCTGGGAGGAATCGAAGCGGCGACACGACGAGATACTGAACTCGGTTCGCGCGAACGAGACCGATCTACCGATGCCGGATCATTTGTACGCGAGAGCTTCGTTCGTAGACGCGCGCCGGTTCGAGTCGGCGTAGACTCGCCCACTCAATTTTCTAATCGTTTTTCAGCATCGGCTACAAGCTGTTCCCGACGATGATGGAATTTTATTACGCGAGGGATTGCCTGATAGGAGACCGGATCGTTTATCGGAAGCAGGACGATTCGAACGAGTCTTGGCAACACCGACGAATCGCCGCGTAACGCGCGCGGCCGCTCGACCGGTACGACGGAACGGAGTACCGACGTCTCGCGCCTCCTTCCATCTTCCCGTCTCTCTCCGCCTCTGTGTCTCTGTCGATGTACCAAATAAATAACGAATGTTCGAACCGAAAGGCGGCGACCGATTTGCTCGGAGAAAATCTCCGAAGGGATATAGCCGGCAACGGGGGGAACCTTTGATATTTCGAATTTCGAATTTCGATCGAAACGATTTCGCTTGGACCCGTGCGAGAGCGCGTACGCCCGGGGAAAAGCGTCGTCTACCCGTGGAACCGGTATTCCCGCGCGAAACATCGAGAGCAGAACGGACACCTGTCGGCCGTTCTCCTCGACTCGGGTTTTTCTCTCGGGCCGACAGCGCCGTCGACTCGCCGAGGCCCTGCCTTACCGAAGCCGACGCGCTCGTAATTCTTGCTCTCGTCGTCGCGTCGTTGTGCGCGCAGCGAAACGTGTTCTCGACCCACGGAGTACGGCTCCGAGCACGAGGCGACGAAATCACGGGGCGCGAGGTGGAGCCGAATCGAGTCTACTCGCGGCGATCAGTCGGTGTGGCGTCTGCCGGGTGAAAGCACGCTCGTACAGGATACCGTTGTCGGTTGGTTCGTCGATCGTTCGGAGAATGCACGAGCACGCGGACACCGCTCGCGGGAACGCGAAAGCCGCCTTCCTCTTGCTCGAGGATGGCTCGATATTTACAGGAAAACGCTTCGGCGCTGAAAAGCCCGTCGACGGTGAAGTGGGTGAGTATGTTCGACCGACGCGCGTTTCTCGTTGCCGCTGTGCAGTGATCGGTAGCCAGTCGTCCACGTGCACGTGGACGCGAATACGGACGACATTTTCCACGACCGCACCCCGACTTTCCGGCGATTTTCCCGCGAATCGAAGCTGGAAGCCGGAAGCCGGAAACTGGCTTCGATTCGAACGACGTTTCCAAACGTTTGCGATTCGATCGCGACGATCGACGTCGATTTCGACTCGAACGATCCACGAGGCGAGTCGATCTCGACGAACCGCGAGTTTCCTCGTCGTCGAGACGTTTGCGACAGGTTCGTCGGAACGTTGTACCGTAACGACGCAAACCGTTCGTTCGCATACGCGTCGCTCGTAGCTGCGCCGGTGCTCGTTGGTCGCGTGGCCCGATAACCGTTAGCCATTAACCGTTGGCCGTTAGCGGCGGCTCGTCGACGAGAGGACACGGTTTCGCTCGGACGGAATCGTTTCGAGTCGAGCAAAGTCGAGTCGAGGCGCGCGCGCGAACCACCGATACGTCAATGGACATACACCCGATCGTGGAAAACGAAAGATATGCGTTTCGCGCGTCGATTTCGAGACGACGATGGGTCGTCCGTGGGACAGAGAGAGAGAGAGAGAGAGAGAGAGAGAGAGAGCAAGAGAGAACTCGGTGCGCGATACCGGTTCTCTTTCGTTCGGCGATCCGTATCTCGACGCGTTTTCTTTCTTTTCAGTGTTCCAGACCGGTATGATGGGTTACCCGGAGTCGCTGACGGATCCTTCCTACCATGCCCAAATCTTGGTGCTGACGTATCCGCTCGTCGGAAATTACGGCGTGTTCGGCGACGAGGTCGACGAGCACGGTCTTCCGCTGTAAGACGATCGCGCGATCGTTCCGCGTACGCGTTGCTCGCTGGCGCGACGAACGAACGAACGAACGAACGAGCAACGACAGTATGCGAGACAATCTTTGTTGCAGGTGGTTCGAATCGCGTCGGATTTGGGCGAGCGGTTTGGTGGTTGGCGAGATTTGCGAGACTCCGAGTCACTGGCGGCAAACGAAAACCCTGTCCGAGTGGACGAAGGAGCAAAATGTTCCCGGCATCTACGAGATCGACACCAGAGCGCTTACCAAAAAGATTCGCGAGAAGGGCACGATGTTGGGCAGAATCGTTTACGAACCTCCTTCCACGAATCTTCCGGCTACCCTGAATCCTCCGATAGTCGATCCGAACGAGAGAAATCTCGTGGCGGAGGTAGTTCAGGTACTGTATTTGTCTCTGCGTCGTTGTCCTCGTCGTCGTCGTCGTCGTCGTCGTCGTCGTCGTCGTTTGCTGTTCCAAACGTCCCCGATGTTAAAACGTTGTCACGTATCGTTTCAGCCCGAGGTCAAAACGTACAACTCGAGCGGACGTCCTCGCGTGTGCGTGGTCGATTGCGGCCTCAAGTACAATCAATTGAGATGTTTACTGCGACGAGGAGCTCGCGTGGACGTCGTACCGTGGAATCACGATTTCCGCGAGACGGACTACGACGGTCTGTTTCTCAGCAACGGACCGGGCGACCCGAGCAAGTGCGAGGCGACGGTGAGAAACGTCCGATCGGTGCTCGAGTCGCGTTCGACGAAACCGATTTTCGGCATTTGCCTGGGTCATCAGTTGCTCTGCATCGCCGCGGGCTGCGTCGCGTACAAGATGAAGTACGTATCGCGCGGCGTTGGTTCCGCGTTCGCGGCACTGCTCTAATGGTTGCATGCGTTCGTGTACAGTTACGGGAATCGTGGGCACAATCAACCGGTGACGCACCACGGAACAGGACGTTGCTGCATGACCTCGCAGAACCACGGGTACGCGGTGGACGCTGACAAATTGCCGGCCGAATGGGAACCCCTGTTCACCAACGCCAACGATCGGAGCAACGAGGGTGTCCTGCACGCGAGTCTACCGTACTTTTCGGTACAGTTTCATCCGGAGCACACGGCCGGCCCCGAAGACTTGGAATGCCTGTTCGACGTGTTTCTCGACGCCGTCCGGGACGAGCTCGATCGCAGGGAACCTCGACTGACCATCGCGGAGAGGCTGAACGCAGCGATGAGCTACCGACTGTCGAAACCGCTCGCCTCGACCCGTCCGAAGAAGGTGTTGATTCTCGGCTCGGGCGGACTGAGCATAGGCCAGGCCGGCGAGTTCGATTACTCTGGATCGCAAGCGATCAAAGCGTTGCGGGAGGAATGCGTGCAGACGCTGCTGATCAATCCGAATATCGCGACCGTTCAGACTTCGAAAGGCATGGCGGACAAGGTGTACTTTCTGCCTATCGTACCCGAATACGTGGAGCAGGTGAGCGGAGAGCGCGAATGGCGTCGATTCGCGTCGATTCGCGTAGAATTGATCGCGTGCTTTCGTTTTGCAGGTGATACGTTCGGAACGTCCCGACGGCGTGTTGTTGACGTTCGGCGGCCAGACGGCGCTCAACTGTGGCGTCGAGCTCGAAAACAACAAAGTCTTTGAAAACTATAACGTCAACATCTTGGGGACGCCTATAAGGTCCATCATAGAGACGGAGGACAGAAAGATCTTTGCCGAGCGCATCGGCGAGATCGGCGAAAAGGTGGCGCCCAGCGCCGCCGTCTATTCGATTCGAGAGGTGAGCTTTTTCGAGCACGGCGAACCGCGCTCTCGGCGAAAACTCGTAATACCGAAGCGGTATCGGTTCGCAGGCGTTGGAAGCTGCCGAGAAGCTGGGCTACCCGGTCATGGCCAGAGCGGCGTTCTCTCTGGGAGGTTTGGGCTCCGGATTCGCCAATTCCAGCGAAGAACTGAGGACGCTGGCGCAACACGCGTTCGCCCATTCGAACCAGCTGATCGTCGACAAGTCGTTGAAGGGTTGGAAAGAGGTCGAGTACGAGGTGGTCCGCGACGCTTACGACAACTGCATCACCGTTTGCAACATGGAGAACCTGGATCCTCTCGGGATCCACACCGGGGAATCGATCGTGGTCGCTCCGAGTCAGACTCTGTCCAACAAAGAGTACAACATGCTTCGGACCACGGCGATCAAGGTGATCAGGCACTTTGGCATCGTCGGCGAGTGTAACATTCAGTACGCGTTGAACCCGTACTCCGAGGAGTATTACATCATCGAGGTGAACGCCAGACTGTCTCGAAGCTCGGCGCTGGCGAGCAAAGCGACCGGCTATCCGCTCGCTTACGTGGCGGCGAAACTGGCGCTCGGCGTTCCGTTGCCGGACATCCACAACACCGTCACCGGCAAGACCACCGCGTGCTTCGAGCCCAGCCTCGATTACTGCGTCGTCAAGATACCGCGATGGGACCTGGAGAAATTTCATCGAGTCAGCACAAAGGTAGCGTACGCCGCGACGCCGAGCTCGTCGTTCGTTGTTCGTTGTTCGTTGTTCGTCGTTTCACGGGTCGCCCCCCCGCGCGTGTGCTTTCAGATCGGCAGCTCGATGAAGAGCGTGGGAGAAGCGATGGCGATCGGTCGTAAATTCGAGGAGGCCTTTCAGAAAGCTTTGAGAATGGTCGACGAGAACGTGAACGGGTTCGATCCTTACGTGAAGAGTCCGAACGACGAGGAGCTGGAGAAACCGACCGACAAGAGAATGTTCGTTCTCGCTGCGTCCATAAAGGCTGGCTACACGATCGATCGATTGTACGAGCTGACCAAGATCGATCGGTGGTTCCTTCACAAGATGAAGAACATCATCGACTATTATCTGGTGTTGGAGAACGTGGATCACACGAAACTGTCGCACGAGGTGCTGTTGCGCGCGAAACAGATCGGTTTCTCGGACAAACAGATCGCCGCCGTGGTGAAGAGCTCCGAGCTGGCGGTTCGAATCCAAAGACAGGAGAGCAACATTCGTCCGATGGTGAAGCAGATAGACACGGTGGCGGCCGAGTGGCCGGCCACCACCAATTACCTGTATCTGACGTACAACGGGACTACGCACGACGTGGAGTTTCACGGCGGCTACACGATGGTGATCGGTAAGCGAGAACACGAAAACTATCGCGTTTTCGTTTCTTCTTTATTTCTTTATTTTTTCGTCCATCTCTTTCCTTTTGCCACTCTCGTAGGTTCCGGAGTGTATCGAATCGGCAGCTCGGTGGAATTCGATTGGTGCGCGGTCAGCTGTTTGCGCGAATTGCGCAATCTCGGTAGGAAAACGATAATGGTGAATTACAATCCGGAAACGGTCAGCACCGACTACGACATGAGCGATCGACTGTACTTCGAGGAGATATCGTTCGAGGTCGTGATGGACATTTACGACCACGAATGCCCCGAGGGAATTATTCTGTCGATGGGCGGCCAGCTGCCGAACAACATCGCCATGGATCTTCACAGACAGCAAGCGAGAATTCTTGGCACCTCCCCCGAGTCGGTGGACGGTGCGGAGAACCGATTCAAGTTTTCTCGCATGTTGGACGGCATCGGTATATCGCAGCCCAGGTAAATAAATCGCAGCAGGTAGTCGCGAAACGGAGCGATCAACGCGAATCCTATCTGGTCGGTGTTCAGGTGGAAGGAATTGACGAATCTACGATCCGCCATCGAGTTCTGCGAGGAGGTGGGCTATCCGTGTTTGGTAAGGCCGTCTTACGTGTTGAGCGGTGCCGCGATGAACGTGGCCCATTCCAACAACGATCTCGAGTCGTATCTGAAGAACGCGAGCGAGGTGAACAAGGAGCATCCGGTGGTCATATCAAAGTTTATCCTCGAGGCGAAAGAGATCGACGTGGACGCGATAGCCTACGACGGCGTGATCTTTTGCATGGCCGTGTCGGAGCACGTGGAGAACGCGGGCGTTCACTCGGGGGACGCTACTTTGGTGACACCGCCGCAGGACATCAACGCCGAGACGCTGACCAAGATCAAAATTATATCGAAAGCGGTGGCCGCGTCGCTCGGCGTCACCGGACCTTTCAACATGCAACTGATAGCCAAGGTGCGCGATCGCCGACGACGTTCCGCGCGACCGCGTCGATGCTAATTTATTCGTATGTTTGTCAGGACAACGAGCTCAAAGTGATCGAGTGCAACGTTCGAGTGTCGAGGTCGTTCCCTTTCGTGTCGAAAACTTTGGATCACGATTTCGTGGCGATGGCTACGCGGTTGATAGTCGGAGAGCCCGTCGATCCCGTGGACGTTCTCGCCGGATGCGGCAAAGTCGGCGTCAAAGTACCGCAGTTTTCCTTCTCTCGACTCGCCGGTAAGACCGCGTTCTCGTTAGAATTCGAATCGACGGACACGCGTTCATTACATGTTCGCACGATTGCGCGTAGGCGCCGACGTGATGCTCGGAGTCGAGATGGTTTCTACGGGAGAGGTTGCCTGCTTCGGCGACAATCGGTACGAGGCTTATCTGAAAGGTATGACGAGCACCGGATTTCACATACCGCAAAAAGGAATTTTGCTCTCCGTTGGAAGTTTCAAGGTGAGCGGTAGAAACTTTTACCAAAGTTTTGCTCCTAGATTTCCGTAGAGAAGAAAAGACAAAACGACACGCTGGACGCGTAACGATCGTTCTCGCTTTCGGTTGCAGCACAAGATGGAATTGCTGCCGTCTATCCGTAGCCTCCGCAAGATGGGATACAAGCTGTACGCCAGCATGGGTACCGCGGACTTTTACACCGAACACGGAGTCGAGGTAAGCGCGGGAGAGATGTGTTTATTCTTACAAACGAGATCTATAATTTAAACGCGTATTTATACAAGGGTCGTGTTACGAGCGAACGATTTCGGCTATTCGTTTCGAACGGACGACGAAACTCGTTCAGTCTTTTTCTAGCAAAAATCAATCGTTGGCATACACCGGTCAAGGTTAACACGCGATAATCGTTCAGGTTTAGAATCGAATCGGTTGGCAAACGTCGCTCATACGTTCGACGAATCCGCGGGCGAATCGAGAAACTTGACTTGACGAAACGTCTGGTCGTTCGGCTCCTCGGTTCGTAATTTCTGATTGGATTTGCTCTTTCCAGCGTTCGTAGTCTGCTCCTTGTGGACCACGGCTACGGTGACGTTGTTCGCCGCAGCGTCTTCCGTTTCCGACGTCGTCGGGGTAGGATTGTCGGATTCTCGCGCGAATCGGTCCTTCAACGACGCCACGTATATCGCGGCTTCCGGGTTTCTCTTGGGCGTTACGGGCACGTCTCCGGACGCTTCGTCCTGCGACCGCGAACCAGGATTCTTTTTTCGAAGAACTTTGATCTTGTCGCGGTAGCTTCTGACGCGCTCTTTGTATCTCGGCTCGTCGAAAAGAAGCGTGGACAGTCGTTCCGCGTGATCGAGGTACACGGCTTTTTGCCGAAAAGCTCCGTACAGATTCAATCTCTCGGCTATTTGGATGAAATGTTGCACGAAGAAGTCTAGCAGAGCGCACAATCTCAGGCCTTCCAGTTCCGCGCAGCGTATCTGAAAATTGTAAAAACCGCTTGCTCAGAGTGTCGCGGATAAGATTAAAACGATAACGACGCGTAGGTGTCCGTGAAAGGAGATCGAGAAGCGGAATCGAGAGCCACGATATTGCGGGTTTTTTCGTAAAACTACTTACCGATATTTCGATGATGGAATCCGCTGCTTTCTTCGGACTGATCAAAGTTCTATCGGTGACCACTCGATGGATGGACTGCGATAACGGTCTTTGATCCTTGACCGACTGCCAAAACTCGTTCCTCTTGCCGTACTTCTCCTTGTCTTCGGCGGTGACGGCTGATTGGTCGGTTCGCGGCGTGGACGCGGCGACGTGCCGCCACAGGATCGGATTCATCACGGTCAACTCGTCCCCCGTCAATATGTTGAACAGCTTGGCAAAGTCCAGCCGCGGATAAAAGCTTTCGCTGAACCGAATGTTTTCGAGCGCGTGAAAAACGTACATCACGGGATTCTCGGTGATGCGTTTCAGTTGTTTCTGCGTGTACAAGAGGTCCTCGCACGGTATTCGCCGAAAGAGATTCCTGCCTCTGACGAAGTAATCCGTGAGCGTCGGCTCGTATCGACTCATCCCGTGATAGAGGGATTTCAGCAACGCGATCAGGCAGTCGCCCGATCTGGTGGCGGACCACTTGGACGGATTGTCGTGATCCTCGATCAGCCAGAAAAGCATGTGTCTGATGTGAGCGGTGGTCAGGCCGTACATCGCGTCCAGCACGGGTCTGACGAAGGTCTTGTGGAGCATCAACGCGACCAGATAGACTTGCACTTGGGTGTGCGTCAGACAGGTCTCGAGGTATCGTTCCGCGGTCGGGAAGGTCAGCTGCCACTCGAGATCCTCGCCGACGTTGTTGCGATCTCCTTTCCTCGACGCGAAACCCTCCGGAACCACGTAACACCCGGACAGCTTGATCTTCTCGACGTCGACGGGATCGGGCCAAGAGTTTCGCGATCGGTTCAGCCATTCCTGGGCGCAGACGGGCCACTGCATCCACACGGCGGGCACGATCTCGTACTGCTCGACGCGGCTCTGCTTCGTCTTGGTCGACACCATCACTTTGTCGCAATGGATCACGCATCCCTCGCGCCTGATATCCTCCACCGCGTCCTTGTCGAAGCCCAAACAACCGGCCAGCCGGAACGCGAACACCTTTGTGAAATGCAACATGAACTCGGTGCTGCTCGCGTAAAACAGATTGTAATTGTGACGCTTCATGGCTTCCTTCAGTCTCCGTTGCTTGCTGTTGGTCGCCCGTTTCTTCTCTTCCCGGGGATCGTAGATCTTTCCGTCCGCCGAGAACGTGACTTTCTTGAAACAGGCGTTCGGAAGCATCGCGTTCCTTATCCAACCTTCGTCTATACCCTCGTCGGTCGAACTTTGTCCGAGCCGCGATTTCTGGCTCGGATTGTAACTGCTGTCGCTGTCCATGGTGTAATTGTCGGAACGATATCCGGAACTCAGACTGCTCGTCTGATTTTGACTCACCGGTTCCTGTAACTTGATACGCGGCGACGACTCGCCGCGACGAACTCGTTCTCTCGCGAGCTCTTCGTCCCTCGACGAGAGAGAACCGTTCTCGTAGTCGCGTTTCGAACGACCTAGAGCCAATTTCTGTTCGTACGAAATCTCCTCCTCCTCCTCCTCCTCCTCCTCCTCCTCTTCTTCCTCTTCGGCGAGTGGATTCGACAACGATCTCGCCCGCGTTTGTCGGCTGCCCGGCCGAAACGGTACTCCCAGCTTGGTCCTTTGAAGCGCGGTCAGATCGTTGGACCGCTGAATGCCGTAAACGCTGCCGTCGCTGTAAAACTCGTCGTCCTCCGCGATCGACGACAAATCGCATTCCTCTTCTCTGGATCGGTTCGCCGGCATCGCGGCGGCGGCGGCGGCGTCCTCGTTCAGTTGCAGTTGAACGTATCCTAAGGAAGGAAAGAACGATGCTCGCGCTGACGATGTACCGCGAAGAGAGGAACAACGGTCTGGAAAATTCGTATCTTACCTTCGTGTTGCGTGGTCTGCAACGTTACGTTGTACACGATCGAGTCGTTCATGTGGCTGTAATGCGACAACGAGTTCTGCTCCATGATCTCAACGTTGTCGTAGACCGTGTAGATCCGTACGGGTTGAAGCGGCTCGGTGCTGGAACGCAAAGTCTGTCTCGCCGACGTGAATTTCACGTTTTTGGCAACGTGCTCCTGCAGCACGTCCGGCAAGACGACTCGCTTCTGCGGCGGTAAACGTTTGTTCAACCGCGACTCGAGCGACGACACCGGCTTGCTCCTCATCTCCTCGATCTCCCTGAAAATCCATTTTGTCCCCGATTTTTAATCTCGTCGACGTTAGAAGCGTGTTCCGTGTCGTCGCGGCGAGGAACAAAATCGTTACTTTTCCGATCCCTGTTACATCAACGCGGGTAGATTAGATTACGATTAATCGAACAGCCATCGATATCGACTTGTCGCGCACGCCACGACACGCCACGACACGCCACGACACGACACCAAAAGACCCCGAGAAACATTCGTTTTCGAGTGTCGCGAAACGTTCGTCTTACTCTTCGTAATTCTGGAAGAACTGGACACACATCATCAGATTGTTCAGCACGAAGCCCTCCGGGTTGTTTTGAATCGTATTCCTGAGTCGAAGCAGCTCGACGTCCTCGTACTCGTCCTCGCGCGAGGTAGAGCTTTCGGCTCGGTGCTTGCCGTGTTTCCATCGCGATCCGTTCCCATTTTTCGAGTGGGAGCTTCCCATCATACCGTTTACGCTCGCGTTGGTAGAATCGTGGTACAAAAGCGTAGTCGTGGTCTTCTTCGTCGTCGTCGTTGTCGTTTCGTCGTCGTTTTCGTCGTCGTCGTTTCGTCGTCGTTCGAAACTACGAACTCTAAATCAAATTCGTCGATTGAACCGCCACAAAGATGAGCTACGTTCCGCGAACATGATTCTCGCAAGGACCGGTCCACGCGCGCACTCGTTGCTCGTCGACGAGATACTAATCCTGTTTCAGGGCAACGCGTTTGATAAAATACCATCGAGACTACCTATCCGATTATCGAACTAGAAGGCAGCTCACGGTTTTAATCGGTGCCTCGTTATCAGTAATCTCTATGATAGCCGGCCATGAAAGATTCTTGCGTCGAGCGATAGGTCGTCCCGCGGCACGATCTCTGCCGCGAGAAAATAATTTCGTTTGCGAATCCGAAACCAAAGATACCGACGACTTTTTACGAGTCGGAAAGGGATGCGCGACGAAGGCGTTCGATGCCGAAAAGGAATCGAACGCTAAATCACGCGGCCTCGCGAGTCGAATCACCCAAGTCTCGTAATTCGAATGGAATGCGCGATATCGTACTTCGAACCATCGCATGTATCAACGTGTTCGTTCGACTTTGACACGCTTAATCCCGAAATAGCAAGCACGGATAGTTTTCGACGATCGTTATCCATTTTTCGTTTTTTCGCTCTTTTCTGTCTTCTTCCCGTCTCGCCTAATTTCCTTCAGGCTGTTTCGATACGGCGGAAGGGTGTCCCGATCGTTCCGCGCGTACGACCAGAGAGAAGATAAGGGATTCGGACCACGATCAAGATAATTTTGCTCCAAAGAGAAAAGAGAAAAAGCTACGGATAGGTTTCGGAATCGAAATGGAACGGCGGAGAGGCATCGGAGCAGAAACGGTCCTCGATGAACGAAAACGTTTGTTCTCGCAGGTGGAGCCGGTAGAATGGACGTTCGAGAATATCGGCATGAACGAAGATTCCAGTCCGAGCGAGCTTCGACATTTGGCCGATTTCCTCTCGAAGAAGCAGTTCGATCTTATCGTGAATTTACCGATGAGGAACGGGGGCGCGCGACGCGTCTCGAACTTTATGACGCACGGATACCGTACGAGAAGGTTGGCCGTCGACTATTCCGTGCCCTTGATCACGGACGTGAAATGCGCGAAATTGCTGGTCGAAGTGAGTATCGGTGCGCGTACACCGGCGTATCTGTTGTCCGTTCGGATAGAACGAACGGTGGTAACTCGACGAGCTACGATGCTTCCAGGCGATGAGAATGCTCGGCGGCCGGGCACCTCGCATGAAGACCCACACGGATTGCGTGTCTTCGCGAACGATGATCAAGCTTCCCGGCTTGATCGACGTCCACGTGCACACGCGCGACCCTGGCGCTACTCACAAGGAGGACTTTGCTTCGTGTACCGCCGCCGCGCTCGCCGGAGGGGTCACGATGATCTTCGCGATGCCAAACACGAATCCAGCGGTCGTCGATCACCGGTCGTTCGCGTTGGCCAAAGAGGTAAACAAACGCCTGGGAAAGCTTCGCCGTTGATCGTCGAAAGGCCGAAAGGCCGAAAGGTTAAAACGTTGTCGCGCGCGACTTTTCAGCAATCCGCGAGCAACGCCAGATGCGACTACGCCATCTTCGTTGGCGCTTCGTCGGAAAATTACAATATCGCGCCGGAATTGGCTCCCCTGGCAGCCGGCCTGAAAATGTACCTGAACGAGACGTTTACGACGCTTCGATTGACCGATCTCACCGTATGGATCAAGGTGAGCGATCTCATCGCGAGTCGTATCGTATCGTACCGATTGTTACGTACCCCACGCGTAACGCTTAAGGATAACGAAAAGATATTGCGCAACATTGATATTTTCGGTTTCTGCAGCACTTTCAAAGCTGGCCAAAAAAGTATCCCATTTGCGTGCACGCCGAGGGCCAAACGACCGCCGCGATCATCCTGCTGGCCGGTCTGTACAATCGAGCCATTCACGTTTGTCACGTGGCTCGAAAGGAGGAGATACAAATAATTCGCGCCGCCAAGGAAAAGGTGCGTCGCTTCGCGTCGGCCGACCGCCGATCGAGAGCTACCCCGAACAACGCGTGATCCCTCGTGTTCGACTTTTCAGGGCATGGCGGTAACTTGCGAGGTGTGTCCCCACCATTTGTTCCTGTGCGAGAACGACGTGCCGCGTATCGGTTACGGCCGAGGTCAAGTCAGACCGATTCTAGGGACGAAGGAGGATCGGCAGGCGCTCTGGGATAATTTGGACGTGATCGATTGTTTCGCGACGGATCACGGTAAACGCATTCCGCCGTTTCCATCGATGGTCGTACGACCACGTGCGCACCGTTTGCTTCGATTCGTCAAGTATCTCTGTTTTGTTCGCAGCACCTCACACCGCGCAGGAGAAATCCAGCGAGAACCCGCCGCCCGGATTTCCTGGCCTCGAGACGATGCTTCCGCTCTTGCTCACCGCCGTTCACGAGGGAAAATTAACGATAGAGGTGCGAAGATCGCTTTCCGATGCATTATCCGATTTTTCTGATATCGATCGATAAGGCGATCCGAACGTATCTTCCGCCGATACGATTCTTGTAGAACCTATATTGTCTTCGATATCTGTGAATTGTGCCGAAGAGAGATAAGCAACACGGACGGTGCATCGTAACGCGATCGAAAAATCCGTGACTAAACGTTCAACGATTTCTCCGCGCATTCCCTCGCGATTACGCATTCGCGATACGTACGACGCGATTCGATCGCCGATCAATGGGCATTTTTTAGGATTTGGTGGAAAAGCTTCATAAGAATCCAAAGAGAATTTTCAATATACCGGATCAACCGAACACCTACATCGAGGTCGACCTCGACGATACGTGGATCGTTCCGGAAGCCATGCCCTTCAGCAAATCCAAGTGGACACCGTTCGCCGGAATGAAAGTACGCGGCTCGGTGCACCGAGTGGTTCTCAGAGGAGAAGTGGCTTACGTCGAGGGTCAGATATTGGTGAATCCGGGTTTCGGGCAGGACGTCAGGGAAATTCAGGCAAAGGCGAAGCTCCAAAACCCGACGACCGCCGCGGCGGCGCCCGTCGTCGACGTTGCCAATCGACCGAACTCGGGTCTGGACGGTCTCTTGTCTCCGAACGTCGACAAGTACAACAATTGTTTCGAGCGAACCGCGGACACGTCGGAGGAGGAACAAAACGGTGAGAGAACGCGACGATCGACGAGTCTGCTACCATCGAAGGCGAACGGAATCGCCATCGTCATCCGGCATCGTAAAGTTCTCGTTTCGTTTCGTTTCGATTCTCAGAGATGTTCGCGAATTTGCTGCAACCGACGTTGCACAAGTCGAACGTTCACTTCGCCTCGGGCGTGGAGTTTCGAGAGCACGCCAAGGTCGCGTCGACGATTCAGCGAAACATCTCGCCGCTTCCGATCAGCAACGCGACCAGGTACAAGAGCGACAGCAATCCAAACCTGTACTCGACGCCCGTCGCGCCGGTCCTCTCCGGCCACACCAGCAACAGCCTGATCGGACACAGCGTACTGTCCGTGGACATCTTCGACAAGGACATTCTGAAGGATCTTTTCTACGTTGCCGAGATCCTCCGCAACGCGGTCAGGAGAGAGCGACCTTTGGATCATATGCTGCAAGTAAGAAAGTCCCGTTTCCTCTCTTTCGCCGATACGCGGAGCATCGCCATTTATTTTTCACCTTTTCGCGACAGGGAAAGCTGATGGCCTCGATCTTCTACGAAGTCAGCACGAGAACGTCTTGCAGCTTCGCGGCGGCCATGGAGCGTCTGGGAGGTCGAGTGATCTACATGGACGGTTCAACGTCGTCGGCGAAGAAGGGAGAGACTTTGGAAGGTTGTTGAATCGAACGTGATTGAACGCGATTGAACGCGATTGAACGCGATCGAACCGATAGAAAGACGAACGGCCGTACGCCGTGTGTGTGTGTGTGCGTGTGTGTGTGCATGCATTAGCGCGTCTGTGTCTGTGTCATTACCGAATCTGACAGCATACCGTTTCAGATTCGGTGGCGGTGATGGCTGGATACGCCGACGTGGTGGTTCTTCGACATCCCGAGCCTGGCGCGGTGTCGGTGAGTATATAATATACGTCGTTCTCCAACGATTCCGACGTACAGTTCTACATCGTTTCTCGACGATCGTTCAGAGAGCCGCGCAGCACTGCAGGAAGCCCTTGTTGAACGCCGGCGACGGGGTCGGCGAGCATCCGACGCAAGCGTTGCTCGACATCTTCACGATACGGGACGAGATCGGCACGGTGAACGGACTCACGATCACGATGGTCGGTGACTTGAAGCACGGCAGAACGGTGCATTCTTTGGCAAGGTCAGTTTTCGCGCGGACGCGCTTCGCCATTTTCTCGATCCGCCGTACAACCTTGTCCCCCTCGCGTTCTCGAGCCATCTTATCTTTATGCCGCGTACGCGTCGCGCGATACCGTGCGCAGGTTGTTGACTCTGTACAACGTGGAGCTTCGTTACGTTTGCCCGCCTGGCCTTGGTATGCCTGACCACGTAGTCAAGTACGTGGCCGATCGCAGAATCCCCCAGGAAAAGTTCTCCAGCCTGGAGGAAGCTCTTCCCGACACCGACGTCCTCTACATGACTCGCATTCAAAAGGAACGATTCTCCACGCAGGAAGAGTACGCGCAGGTAACGAAAACGAGTCGCGCGGTGAAACGCGCAAACTCGAGACCCAACAACGCGAACGCTTTCGCACCGATACCGATTCCGATCCGGCGAGCTTTACGTTTTTCTAGGTATGCGGACACTTTGTGATAACGCCGCAGCTGATGTCTCGCGCGAAAAGGAAAATGATCGTGATGCATCCGCTGCCTCGCGTGTTCGAGATCAGCCCCGAATTCGACACGGATCCAAGGGCCGCCTATTTCCGACAAGCCGAGAACGGAGTTTACGTTCGAATGGCTCTGTTGGAGATGGTGCTCCGCCGTCCATGATACCCGTCGGGACAACGGAGATGGATCGGACTACCGGCGATCGCCGGATCGGGAGCAACGCCGATCACGGCACGACGGCGTGGACCGGAAGACCACCGTGGTCGATCGTATTCGACCGTGTCTTCTCCTCCCCCGTTGATCCATCGTTTCTGCGCAAACAATCGAACGCGTTTCACGTTCGAGCAACGGGGATGAAACAACACCGATGCTCGACGATTCGACCAACGTTTTCAAGCCGATTCTCGCGAACGGCATCTTTCTACAATTCGCAACGCGTCTTGCAACGGGAAAATATTTTTATCGAACATTCCACGCGCCCGCTACGGGTGCGACGTACTTCGATAACACACTATTGTATCGGACGAAACGCGAGCTTATTAGTCGCCAAAAGACGTCGACGGTTTACGACGCCCCAGCGATAAAGCAGCGTTTCGGTCTTCTTGTTCCTACGTTCGCAAATGCAAATAAACAAACGATCGACGGTATGGCAGGTAATAAAACGTTTACTTTCGGCAACAAAACGGTGGTATACCTGTGTACGACGATACGAGCATCGTCGTACGTTGAATCGACGAGAAACGAGAAACGAGAAACGGTAACGCGGTTATCGGGGTAACCGGGTCGAACGCGATTCGGACGGTTGCTCGGAAAATCGCGCGACGAAACAGCCGGTGCGTGCCCGTGTCCACCGCCTCGATCCGCGCGCTCGTATGCTCGCGCCATCCATTCGCGTTGGCCACGATTCATCGAATGATGCGCGATAAAATCGTGGCACGGGTAGCGGAGAATGACGCTCCAACGGCTAATCGGCTGCAAGGCCGAAGGAATGACTAGACATTGACATCTCGACGCTGTCGCAATTGGAATTGCGACGAAACGCAATTATATTGTATAAAACTGCTCGAGATATTGTAACGAGTAAAAGAGCTTGCCGTTGCGCGGAGAGGAGGCGTATTTGCACACAATGCGTACTCGACGTTCGTTGAATCGAACGAACGTCGAGATTCGATTCGAGAGGGAGATGCGACGGTGACGAAGACGGGGACGGGAGGACGGGGGCGAAGCGAGCAGAAGGCGATAACGGAAGAGGATCAAGTTCGCTGTATTTCCATTTGCATCGGCGTTCGCGTAACGCGGCACCACGCGAAATCGTCGCGCGAAGATCCTCGCGATATCCGACCGATGCGATCGACGCGCGAGATAAATAACAATATAAATCACAGTCGCGGGAATAACTATAATCTCTGGCCGGAGAACTCGTTCGCGACGATCGTACCGGATTCGATGAAATCGTTTCGATGAAACTCGAGGAAACTCGACGACGCGAACCGTACGCGCCGCAGCGACTCGCGTTCGATAGCGGACCGACCTCGATGATCCGTCAAACGATCGCGTCCCTCGTTCGAAATTCAGCATCGCTCGCCCCGTTCGGACACATGTCCGAGGCCAGAGATTTCGCGTCGTCCTTTTCCGTTTTCCTCGTACGAGACATCGGCGGCATTCTCAGCTTGAGCTTCCTCTTCTTCAGAGCATCCATTTTCCTGAAACAAGCGAAGCCGATCAGTCGGTGCCTCGTTGCTCTGGACGTTTCGCGACTCGGAGCATCTCCGCGTTTCGTACTGGTGTTTGCAATCGATGAATATCCCCATCGAGAACAGTATGATTATTGCCACGACGATACCGATCGCGACCACCACCAGCGTCGCTATCGCGTCCTCTTCTTCGGAAGCGAGTGGCGTTTCCGTCGTCGACCACGACGATTCCCCTGAAACAATGGTCCGTCTTTAATCGTCGTGCGCGAAACGAACGCACGAACTAATCGTGCCGGGGGCAAACTTCGTTTACGGTCAACGATCGAACGGTGTCGTGGAACTATGCGCGTTTCCGCGAAGGTAAGCGATTGCTCGCGGTGACGCAAAGGATGTTTCATCGTCGGCTTTCAGGAACGAGTACGAAATATTTGGTCACCGAATTGACGTCAGCGCGAGCGCCTCTTTTGATTTTTCGCGTGACGTTCTTTTCGAGGCACGTACGCCGCATCGACGAAACGGGAACGAGAAAAGCACAAAACGCGAGTGCTTTAGGAAAGATTCGTTCTCGAACGCATAGATCGGTGCGCGTGTTCCTGCGTCGGTGCTGCTGGTAGTCGTGCACGCGTTCGCATCGTTGTCGGTATCCGTTTCGATCGATCGGAGATCCACGAACCATCGTATCGACCAGGAATGCGCGGTCGATGCAACGTCAAGGACTCGTCGCGTGCCAAACGTTTTACCTTCTCTCGAGAAACAGAATCGAATCCGATTCTTCCATAGGAGGAGGTAGTACCGGTTCGTCTCACTCTCTCTCTCTCTCTCTCTCTCTCTCTCTCTTTCTCTGTCCGATATCAATGCCGACGAACGTATTCGATAAATAACCGATTCCCTGTAATCGTCGATTTCGTTGCACGACGAGAGAGAGGCGTGTACCGATCGAATTTCACCGATACCGATAATCCTGTTCCGAAAGCTTTCCGCGTTTCACGTTCGACCGTTCGTGTTTCGATCGATCGCTACGATCTTTTAACGGACGAGGTATTTTTCTGTTCGCGTGTCGTCGCGTACGTAGAAACGATCGCGTCGCCGCGCCGGTTCTCGCAGATACGAGAGATGGACTTTTCGCGTCTTTCCAGCGACGCGGCGACGGTATCGCGCGTTTCCTTTCGACTCCCTTTGTTTGTTGCGAACAAATATTTGCGACGATCCCGTTCGGAATTTAATTACCTCGCCGCGATCGTCCCGTTAGACGACCGCGCGAGCCCACAGGTACGTACGAGCAGACGCGAGATTCTCGCATTCGCAAATTTCGCAAGACTCGCGTTCGACCGATCCCGGAAATACAGAGGCTCGCCCGATTTCTATGCGACCGAGCGAGCGAGCGAGCGTACCGCTCGTAACCGGGGAAAGTATCCGTATCATTTTTTTGTAGAACGTTGCGCAGCGATAATGCGGCGAATCGCCCGAAACTTTCCGGTTTCCGAGACGAAACGGGACGGGAAATAAGTCGACGAGAGCGAACGATGGTAGTCTCGTGAGCCAGCGATCGTTCGAAACGTCGCGGCAGCAACGGTGCCAGGTACGCGGCGTGTCACGAGGAAAGAGAAACACGGCGCTCTCAACGGATTCGACACCTGTTGAATTTCCCTGGCGACCGGCGGCACCGACGGCACCGACGGCGAATCGGCGGACGCGCGCAAAAGTAACGAGTCAATTTAAGGAAAATCGGAGCGAACGACCGGGTACGTACCACCGTTTGTACCACCGTTCGTTCCCACGGGTACGAATAACCGAAGAAAAATGAAAAATACCTCCTCTGGACGAGGTCAGCCCGTAGCTGTTGTTGACGATTTTTTCGCGCAGCTCCATTCTCGTGCGATCGAGTTCCGTGGCTCCGATGCGCGCGCTTCGCTCGAAATCGTCCGCGAATCGACCGGTTCGAGATCCCAAAGTAAACTGTCGGCCACATGCCTCGTGCCTCGCGAGTCATGCGATATGCTCGGTGAGGCCTCTACGAGAGCAACGGAAACCGAGCGTGCGTCGAACGAGAGGCGAACGCGACAGAAAGAGAGGCCAGCTACGCTTCACGGATCGCGGGAAGAGGCAAGGGGATGGGGCAGAGAGGAAAGAGAAACCTCACGGTCTCCGTCGAGGAGAGTCCACGGGGACCGACGTGTAACTTCCATTCACTGTCCCGGGAACCACGTATAACTCGCGGTACGCATTCGAACGACCTGCACGCTTTTCGTACAGTCTCCCTCAAAATTCTATCGCGGCCGTCGTCCTGTCGAACCGCACCCCTGTTGGCCCGAAACAGCCCGAGGCGCTGCCCGACAGTCGGACGCGACGGACTCGCCCGCACGTACACCACCGCTACCTTCCTCTCCTCTCCTCTCCTCTCCTCTCCTCTTCTCGTCGTAAACGTTCGCTGCGCTATTTTACTTTTATTTATTGTACGATCAAACGAACAACAAACGCGTTACAAAATTATCAAATTACAGACATTGCGATGCGTCGCGTCGCTTCGCTTCGCTTCGAAAGTTTCCCCTCCTGACGGTCCGGCCAATCGGGTGGATCCTCGCTGCTTCTCGGACGTAATCAAAGATCGGTATCGGTTCGCCCGCTAAAAGTACTCGACCCGTCTGCCCGATTATCCGTTCCGATCATCGATCGTTGTTTGACGCACATCGAACGTCGATGCGCGATTCAGCGTCCGCTCTTGTAATGCGTGTACGAGAAGTATGCGTCCGCCCCGTGCAACGCGCCGGCAAAGCCGCTCATCATCTGTGAAAGCACACGGAAGAATAGAGGAGAACGCGCATCGATCGGCTCGCGAAAATCGCCGATGAGAAACGATACGCACGTAAGCCGCGGTCATCGCAGGATAAACGTCGAATCCAGGCTTTACGTAATATTCCGGCAAGAGAAACAGCTTCGTCGAGAAGGCCAAATAAGATGCCGAGCTGAAATACAAGAACGACGCTAGGGCGTTGAACATCGTCTCCTGCAACGATTTCGAAAGATCGAGATTAGACGAGAGATCGCGGACGCGAGCGCGGAAGCGATCGCGGCTCTACGTACGAAAAGGGACGATTTCACGTATCTGTAGGATTTTTCGGACAGGACGTAGCACGCCAGCAACACCGCCGATGTCATGAAGCAAGCGGAAGACGTGGTCAAAGATCCTTCGAAGGCGGAGCCGATCGTCGTGCTGTACCTCAAACCGTAGTTGATCAACAGGCTCTGTATCAGGCCGCTGATAATCTGCAACCACGGTGCGTCGTTGTCGTTATCGCGGTGTACCGTGTTTCGCGAAACGATCCGCGGAGGTGGCGGAAGCGAACACCGGACGTACCGTTTCGCAGAGCTTCACGATTCCCGGCATGGTCTTCAGGAATTCCACGTGCACGCACGTGCAACATCTGCAGCAGCAACACTGAATGCCTCCGGTGGTACCGGCGCCGCCGGACGACATCCGGATTATCGGTCCAGCTCCGTTTCGACCCATCGATGCGACGCTCGGTCGGTTCTCGACGCGATCCGATCGGTTTCGTTCACGATTTTGTAAAACTATCGGTCGTCGGTCGTTCGTTCGTCGGTCGTTCGTCGTCCGTCGTCCGTCGTCGAACCTTGGGGGTCGGCGCAATTGATAAGTTCGTTGAACCTCTCTTTCTCTCGTCTCTCGTCTCTCGATCTACGCCCGGATCATTGATTCGGCGGCCCTAATTGGTTAAACGCCGATTAATTCGTATGGTTGCGCGGCAAACGACGAATCGACCCGGTGATTCGGATCGTGCTCGAGTCGCTGAATATCGCGTTCGACGATCAACCGGCAATCTTTCGATCAACGGGGATCAACGGCAGAGATCCGTCCGTTGTAGAGCTTTTCGACGAACTGAGAACAACGTACGGGATCGTTCGAAGGTTGAAACGTCGCGACAGCATCCCCCGCGTAGGATTCCTCGCGAGGGGATAGGGACGTCTATTTCTGGCACGTGCCACGCCGGAACGTACGCGCCAGCGTGTAGGAAGGTACATCGACCGCTGTATCCTGTTCTCTCTCTCTCTCTCTCTCTCTCTCTCTCTCTCTCTCTCTTCGCGCGTAACTTTATCAAAACTGTTCCCGCAAACGGTTTGGTTTGGTTGGTGCGAGACTAAAAGTCTTTTCGTTGCGAGATCTTTTACAAAGTTTATTCAACGGTAAATAGTCGGTCGGAAAAGTTACGCTGAGCGCGGGTGTCGTAAAAATACGCTTTGTACAAATATATAGTTAGAAAAAGAGCCTGTACAGAAATGGGAAATGTTGATGGGTGCGGTAGTTGGCGTGCCGGACGCGAGCAATGCGTCGAAAAGTCTAGATACGCTTCGGTCTCGTTCGCGCGTAAAGGCACGATTTCTTTTCTCGCGTTTCCGCGTGCTCGTCGACGTAACATAAATTCGAAAAATTCGGTGATTCGCCGGCTGTCGAAACGTTCGCTCGATTCGTGAACCGAGACGGACGATCGCTCGACGAAAGCCTCTTCAAAGTCCACGGTAAGCGCGAATGGCGAAGATCGTGGCGAGAAGGTAAAACGCCGAGTTCACCAATCCGCAGATCTGAAAAAATCAAAGGATCGTTGGTTGTTTCACGGGGAAGAAACGCGTTTGCGTACGGTGGAAAAAGAAAGAGATTTCGTTCGCGTTACCGCTGCTGCCATCAACGCTTCCTCTCCCCTGCTTCTGTTGGACACGTTCACCAAAAACGTCAACGACGCGGCTAGGTACAGGCCGAACGCTATGGCGTGATACATGAGTTCCTGCGAAACAGACGGAAATCGTTAGCGGCTCGGTAAGTTTGGCTTTCGAACGATTCGCTGCTCACGTAAATGGTTTTCGAAACGATGGCGGACGTGGTATTGGAAGCCAAGTAACTGAACATCAGAATGGCGGTGCCGATCAAAAATGTCGTCGTCATCAGAAGAAAAAACAACTCTGCAGCGACGAAATAAGTGTAGACGGTGAAGCGATGCCCGATGATCGTCACGCAAACGATACCCAAAATCTGAAATCAGCGAACGAAAATAGAGTACCTTCGAAGGGATCGAACGGATCGAAACGCCGGTGAACGCTCTCCGTCCGATCTTCGCGAACGACGATCGAGAGAGAACTGGGAACTTACCAACTGCAGCAGCTTGATCGCGCCGCCCCATGTTTTCAAGTAGCCGCTGTTGATGATAATCGCCGTGGAGTTGCTCGTCACGGTTTGAGTCCTGATCGTTACCGAGTGCGACATCGTCGATCCCTTCGTTGCCGATTCTGAAATTTCAGAGGAGAGCACGTTACACGATTCAAAGTCCTCGGCTCCAGACCGTCCGCGCTAACGTTTTCAACCCGATAAGAAGGCCAAGGCTACAAGTTTCGAGGCGCGGCCTACATTTCTCCCTCTTCCTCGCCCCCCTTCGCTCGCCTACGCATCCACCGCCATTTCTTCTTCTTTTTCCTCTTCCTCTCCTTTTGCCTACGTACGCGCGTATTCTTTTCTTTGCTTTCTCGATGCCCAAGAATATCGCGCCGTTCTCATGTTTCGTCGAACCGGCCGGCCGGCCGGCCGCCGGTGTTCTCTTTCCTGTTGATTCTACGATTTACGCTGGAAGAACACCGGGGTTTTCCCTTTCGTTTCATTGATCGCCGCGTCGCAGCCGCGCAGTTCTCGGCCGGTCGATATTAACGCGTGAACAATATCGCGAGACTGCTTTCCCTTTCGTGCAGGCATCGCGACGACCGTACGCGGCAAGGACGAGGAGAAACGACGCCGAACCGATTCGGAAAAATCTATGACTACGCGGAGCCTCGTCCGGTGTTGTCTCGTGCAACGATAACTTTCTTATCGTCGCTTGTCGCGAACATATCCTAAATTAGCGCGACGCGCTGTCATCGGTTATTTTTGTATCGGGAAACACCTACGCGCACGGTTGCGAGAAGAAACTTCCGACAAAACAGTGGACTGCGATCGAAACGTGTAACTTCGACGAAACCGCGATATTCGTTATCGCTCGATCGATTCTTCCACTCTATCAGTTGCTATTTTTCTTGGCATTTCTCCGCGATCGTCGTCGCGGCAATATAAGGAAACGGCATTTCTCTTCTTGCAACTCGAGCACGATAGCCGACTTTTACACGGAACGAGACGATCGTTTCGAATTATGGATCGAGCAACGATGCGATCAAAACACTGCTCGTTCGGCGGTCGAAGGACGACTCGTTGCGACGAACGCGATCCGACGTCGATGTCGTATGCGAAACTCGAACTGACCTTAACGAGGTAGATGGTTGCGCTGCGAGCGTCTGCGATCGACTGAAGCGCACGCTTGCGTTACCGACGCGGTACATCGGATGACGTCATTGGTGAAATCACAAGAAACCGCTCCGTAAAAAAGAACCGTCGTTCTTCGTCGACGACGACGGTCGTATGGAAAATCGTAAGTCGAATACCTCGGATGGAAAAGACACGCTCGTCGACGTCGATACGGTGAAATCAGAGTCGCGATCGTTCCGGTTAAAATTTTCCAGAGGAAACGCTTCCGTCTCGCTATCGACGTCTATCGTGTTCGGGGTCTTGCGAAACCATGCTTCCGTTTGGGAACCGTCCGAGAACCTTGCCAAGGAATTCGCGTGAAAGGAAACACGGGAATATTTTTCGGCGCGGCGAGGTAATGTTAAAAATGATCGTGTATTTCAATGGTAATGCGTACACAGAAGAGAATACAACGTACTCGCGTACTTTTGTTTGCCGCGTAACGTAACGCGACGCAACGCAACGTAACGCAACGTATCTTGTTCCGTTACGCGCGTGCATCGACGAACGCGATATCGCGCGAACGTTCCTTCGCGTACGGATCAAAGAAACTAAGAAGAGAGTAAAGAAAATAAAAGACAACAATGTACCGCATTCGATTCGTGCAAATATATTACCTATTCGAAGTATATATACCATGTATATATACTTGTAAATGTATCTGTATCCGTATATGTATATGTATATGTATATGTATATGCAGATGCATATGTATGTGTATAGATATAATTTGTGTATACATATATATAGTATAAATAAAAACTCGCAACGGTGCGACGAAAGGTACGCGGTTAGAAAAGTCAACTGGACGGGAGAACGGTGCGCGCGTTGTACGCGTGCCAACGACCGAGAGCGCGTACTCGTTTGCAACTCGACATTCGCGAAAAACAGCTGGGAAGATTCGCGTCCAATATGGACGTCGTCGTACCAATATTTTCTCTAATTACAACCGTTCCCATCGAGAAAACGTCGAATCGCGCGACCAACGGGAATACCGTTCGCGACCGAGAGCGCGAGACTCGTTTTCAACCGACGCGAAACTCTGCTTACGGTTGTACTCGTCAATTTATGCGTACAGACGTATCGACGATCGGTCATAGCCGCTCGCGGTAGTCCAGAATACTTTCGCTCGAAATCGGCCGCGAATCGAGTCGAGCAGAGCTTACCGATTCGAGATCGCGCGGCGATCGAGTCGGACGGCGGCAAGGGCGATCGTCGACGTGGTACGCGCGTAGCCGACTCAACTATACGTATATGTATACAATCTTAAGGCACATGGATTACGGAGTCTCTGGTCGAGCCACGACACTCGATAGGAAAGGGATCTTCTCGTTGGACTAGCTTCGACGACCTCGACGGATTCCGTGTGGATTTTGTTTCGTTTCTCGAAAACCGTGTCCTCGCGCCTCGATGTTGCTGTTGCTGTCCTTGTTGTAGTTGTTGTTGTTGTAGTCGTCGTCGTCGTCGTCATCGTCGTCGTCGTCGTCGTTGTCGTTGATCGATGGTGCAGCGTAGGATCGGAGATAGATTCCTGGAGTGTGGTAGCCTGGCCGTAGGTGCTCTTCAGGTACCTTGAGATGCCTCTTCGAGTACCCCGCGATCGGCGGTCTTCTTCACTGCGCGTTGTTGCTTTTCCACTCGATGTACAGGAAGTACGCTCCGGCGGCGTAAGCGATCGTGTTAAAGATTCCGAATACCTGTGGCGCAAACACCAAGGAAACGTTAGCGCGAGCCAACCATTGCGGCGATTTCGGTCGTAGATCGAACGAGGTAACGTTCGAGTTTGCTCCCGCGAGAATACTTACCCCGGCGGCGACGTTCGACGACGTATAACTACCGCTCAACGCGCTCCACACGGACAGCTGAGCGATGAACGCGATCATGTACAAAAAGCCGAATATCGCCGTGTTTAAAAGTTCCTGCAACAGACGCGAATCGTTTTAGCCGGTGCTCCGCTGGCGATTTCGCTGGCCGGATCTTTCGCTCACCGTCATGATCCAATTGATCGGTAACTTGAGCGCCTCTCGAATCGACAGGAAATAAATGAAACACCATAACAGACTGGCGATGAAGGCTGTGACCGCGACGAACAAGAACCAGTGGGTGGCGCTGACTCGTGCCGGTGTCGCGCACGCCATGCATATTATTCCAAGGCCCTGAAACAATCGGAAATTTTCCAATTAGTCGTCGCGGTGTTTATTCGCGTTGTTTCGCGACGAATGCCGGTACTACCGCTACTACTACCGCTACTACTACCATTACCGCCACCGCGTAACTCTACCCGGTTGGATCGTTTCGCGTTGGACGCGAACGTTTCGCCAATGCACGGAAAGCTTTGTCTCGCACAGCTGCGAATTCTTTCGCGTATTCGTCGAAGAACATTGCCGGACTTGGCCGAGCCGTGAACTCTTTCGATCGGGTTTTCGGATCGTCGTCGTTCCTCGACTCGAATCGTTCCCCGAATTCCGCGGATATCGCGTTCGAAAAATGCGTTCCCGCGAGCTCGACGTTGTCCCGAGCTTTCTTCAGTTTCGCGTTTCTCTCCGCGTTCGCGAGAACGATAGGCAGCCGCTTTCTTTCCAAGTCGGTCGGATCCAAATTTTTCTTCTTCAATAGAACGGCCCTGGTTTCGCGATATCGCTTCGCTCTCCAGAAAACAGCCGCGGATTTGGGAGCGGCACGGACACGGGCGCGCTTCTCCGCTCTCGTTTTCGCCCGACGTTCGTCCTCTTTCCGAAGCCTCGCTCTCGCCTCTTCCAAATCCTTTCTCCGTTGTTCGTCGCTGCTGGCCGATCGTCGTTTCGCCGCGACGAGATCGTCGGCGAGAAAATCGTTTTGCCACCCGGCGAAAATCTTCTTTCGTCGCGTCTCTCTCCACGCGTATTCCTCGAACCAGTCCATCCTGTCCAAGGTTTCGTCGCGCGGGACGGCGCCGCGATCGCGTTCCCTGAACTCTCGGAAAAATCCAGCCTCGTCGCCCGCACCGATCGCGACGACGGGCTCGCCGTCGACGGAACGGTTCAACGGGATCAGCCGAGTCACGGGCACAGTGGAAACGATCCGAGAAAAGATCGGTTCGTTCGGATCGTTTCGTACGTCCCACAGTTCGAGTTGGCCGCATCGATCGCCGAGCACGAAAACGCCGGGATCGCTGGCCCAGCAACAGGCCGTGTACCGGCGACCGGTTCGTCGCCGAAACAACGGGGCATCCGGATAATCGTCTTTCCAAATTGCGAACGCGTGTCCGCCGATCGTCAATAGAACGTCGCGAAGATGAGGGGACCGTCGAATGTCCGTAACGGGCCCGTCGTGCGCTTGCGAGCACCTCGAAACCTCGCATCGTACGACGACGTCCGACGATTCGTCGACCACCGTCGTTCTCCTCTGTTCGTTCCATCGGCACGCGAGCAATCCATCCGCGCAACCGACCCACGCGCCGCTGCGTCTCTCGCAGCCCTTTCCCTCCGAATCCGACGGGAGACTCGACGACAACGAAAACGACAACAGCCTAAAGCTTCGAGTTTCCTCGACAGAGTCTCCGATCGACAGGCGAAAGATCGGCCGGAAGGAATCGTTGGAATCGTCCTTGTCGAGTTCGAGGCGGTTCGACGGCGGGAAACGTAGATTCCAGATCGCTATCGTACCGTCCTCCGAAGCGGTTAGAAATTCCGCTTCCGTTTCGCGTTCGACGGGCAACCACTCGATCCCTCGAACGGCGAGGCGATGAGAGCAACCTTCGTCGGAGACGACGGAGGGGCGAACCACCGTCGGCGCGTCGTCTCTCTTTTTCTCGTCGTCGACGTCTCCGAGGTTCCAGACAACCGCGAGCCCGGTGGAGCATCCTCCGACCACGATGTCGTCGTTGTACGGGCAAAAGGAGACCGAGCGAATCTCCCTGCGATGTCGCAGCTCCTGGCTGGGGACCAGAGGATCGTCGAACCTCCAAACTAGCACGCTCGATCGTTTCCTCGTCGACGAACGAGATTCGGTCGGATCGACGCATCGGTACGAGACGGCTACGCGCTCCGTTGGCCGAAGCTGCAAAGAAACGTCGGAAACGGCTCCGTTGCCCGTCGAATTCGCATCGGCGAACGAGATCGACTCGCTAAAAACCGAAGCGATCTCCGCGACGCTTTCGACCACGCGTTCCGCGCGTCCGGACAAATCTTCTATGTCGTCCGCGTGCAGATTAACGGCCGCGTTGTATTCGACGACGTCGATCGTTTCGGGCAAGCGTGCCTCTAGAAATAAATCCACCGGTGTCTTTTCTCTGTACTCGGTTTCGTTCTCCGCGCTACGAGCGTCGCTTCTGTCTCTGGATCGTTCGTCGTCCGCGTCGTCGTCGTCGACGTCGCCGTTCCGTTCCGATTCTGTCCCCGACCGGACGCCTTCCTCGAGATCTTGGTCCGTGTTCGGCTCTCCGTTCAGCGTGTCTTCGTACGCGTATTGCGTCCACGCGTTCCTCGTATACCCGCGATACGTTTGAACGTAAATATCTCGCGGTCGCGAGTGCGTCTGAACGGATCGACAAACCAATCTTCTCTGGACGTTCCGAAAGCGCTCGTTCGGGTCGACGAGCTGCGAATAGCTGTCTCGGCTATCGCTCGAACCTCTGTCGGCCAATTCTCGAGCGGATCCCATCGCTGTTCCGGGTACCGTGATCTCTATCTCGAACGATTCCCTCCTGTCCCTGGCGATAATCTCGTCGTCCGCTTCCGACTCGTTGGCCAACGATTTCCACGGTGCCGCGGGTCTTTTGCTCGCTTTAGCCATCGCTCTGTTTCGGATAGCCCTCGCGACGATCCCGTTTCGCGCGGCGACGACGCGTCTCGCTTCCACGGTCAAACAGATCGCGAAATCTTCGGAGAGCAGCCGATTCGAGCAGTAACCGAGGAGAAACGTTTCGGCCTCGTAAACCGCGATTCTGTCTTCGAACGTTGCCAACGGTGACGTCGACAGCTTGGCGAATTTCGCGACGGCGTCTCTGTCGACGTAGGCCCATGGGTATTCCAGGAACACGTGTTCTCCGACCACGCAACCCAATTCCCGTTGCGTCTCGAGATCGAGCTTCACCCGCTCCACGTCTTTGATATTTTCGGCGACCAGCGTCCACCCCAGCGGACCGGACTCGACCACTTTTCCCGACATGTCGCGCGTACGTCGCTGCCTCGTCTCGACCGAGGTCGCGCGCATCGATCAAACTTTCTCGCATCCTGGACACCGCGCGCCATCGTTCGCTTCCCATCGCCATTTTTCCATTTTCGGAATTCCATTTTTACTCGTTCGAATCGCGAGGGAAACGGCCCGACCGCCGTCTCTTTCCACCGAGAAAAATTTCCGAGCGTTTCGGGCGTTGCACGCGCTCGAGCGTACGGGCGTACGCTCGCGCTTACAGCGTGCAGCGTGCAACGTGTACAGGCGTACGGATAGGTGGAGAGACAGGAATCTCATGGAGGGGTAAATGGGCGGGAAAGTGCGAAGGATCGGAACGCTGAAACCATGCACCGAAGGAAGAATTCGACTTTCACCGATCGAAAACGTCGTCTACACCGGGCGTTTAGCGTTTAACCAAGCATTCCTGACGCTCGACGATAACTTTCTCGCGCTATCGTTCGAGTTATCGATGGTCGCGGCGACGATGCGGGACAAAATTCGAATCGACGACGATGCGATCGTGGAACGCGATCTTGTTTCTTTTACGAGCGTCGCCTCGCGGAAATGCTCGCGATGCAACCAGATGATCGCTGGTTGTTCGTCGACGGGCGAACGCCGCGATTCGGCGGCACGAAAATCCGCTGATTCGAAGCTTGTAAATGCGAGATCGTTTGAGAAAAGCGGAACGACGCTAACCGCGCGATACGGGATACGATTGTGTCAAGCCGGTGACGTAAGCATACTTCTAAAGCAGCGATGACTCCTACCCGCGTCCGACTTTATCTCAACATTCCGAAAATAAAATTATTTAGAATCGAGCAATCCTTTCGTTTTATCTGTGGACTTCGAAACTCCGTCGCCGACGAGAACGCAAAACCCGATAGACTTCAACGAAATAAACGATCGTATCGTTTATCGCCGATAAGAAGAATAAGAACGAGAACACCGGAAACCATGGATCACGACGACCAACGGAACATATGAGCGCGCGCGCGCGTATCGGTAGGTACTCGTTCGGGAATAATTGGCCAACTAGCAGGATTCACGCTACCTTCCGACGTGTCGCAATTTCTTTTTTATTCGCAGAGATCTGCCGCTTTGTCTGGAAACCGAGCCAAGCGATTCTCCGATTCTCGAGTGCGGCCGAGAAACTGCGATACAGCGCGCTTCCAGTCGCGACGAAACATACGCCGATTATAGAAATAGCCGCGTAATTAGCAATTCAAATCGCGTCGAATAAGGTTACGGATTTCGCGACGGGTGTTTTTGCTCGCGTTCGCGCGCGCTCTAATGCACGGAATCGTAGCGTCGCGCGAATACGCGCATTCTCGCGACAACGGTTCAACGCGAAAATTATTGATCCATCTCGTCGATCGTAGTGCACGTACGCGTACACCTACGGCGAGCACCGTTGCGACATCGTCATTCATAAACGGATCACCGCTCGTTTTGCATCTACCCCCGCGTAATTTCCTTCTCGATGGGTTTGCGTCGTTCCGCGAGGACGAGACGCGAACCGACGAGAACGACTACGACTGTGACCAACGACGACCGATCGATCGTTCGCCGACAGACGTTCTCCTCGAAAATACGCTTAACGCGATATCGCGAGATCGACGAGGGATCAACGATTCCCGAACGAGATGCAATCGTACACAAACGTTTTCGCACAACCGAAAGGTATCGACTTGAAAATGCCATGGTTATTCCGCGTTGCGAGGCGCGGTTTGTCCTTGCGTATAAAGCGCTCGCGTGCAATTAGCTGTGGTGCATAACTTGTTGCACCAGCCGACATGCTTCGCGGCCAACCTACACACCATAAGAACGCATGGCACAACGACTCGAGAAACGCTCGTAATAATCGCCATTGCGCAATTCCCTCGAGCCGCTCGTTCCGTTTGGCGAGGCTGAGAAAAATTTCCGCGCGTCCAAACGAGAAGAAGAAGAAGAAGAAGAAGAAGTAATCGCAAACATGGAGTACCTGTTTCCGAAGAGCTTACGGAACGAGCTTCGGGCGATAAATTTATTTAGAAACGCTTATCTCCGAGAGAGAGAGAGAGAGAGAGAGAGAGAGAGAGAGAGAGAGGGAGACCGTACAGCGCGTTGGATCGACGTATCGGCGAGTGTACTCTAGCCGCGTTACATTTGCAAAGACGTAAAGAGTGAAAATTTCACACGCGGTCTTTCCAGGGTCGAGCGAAAATAGCATCGTCGTTGGTCCCCCTTTCGATCCGCGGAACGCTAAAATACGTAGCACGCGTAGGTACTCGATCGACGAGCGTGCAAATCCCGAACGTGACCCGAGTCGTTAAGATCGATCCATTTCGAATGGACGTTTCCGCTTGAAAAGGAGAACCTTTTAGGAAACCGGACGGGCACGAGAGAGTCGATTTCCTGAGCGAGCAGGAAAAGGGGTGCGGCGAAGGTGCTCGTCCGTTTATCGCTGACCAACGACGGAACGCGATCGACCATGCGTTTACGCTCGAATCGCATTAAAGAAATACTTTGCGCTTCGGGAACGGTTGGAGGTTCTCCGCGCGGCCCGTAGCTGACAGGCGGTGACCATGAAAAAAATGTTAGGTTCGTTCGGATCGCGTGCAACGCGCGTAATTTAAAACTAAACCTAGATAGCTATGGAACGGTCGAGCCGCGTCGAGTCGCCGCGTCTATACTTTGCGCGCAAGTATGCTGCAGCCGGGAATAAATATGACGCGTGCGAGAGACACGATACGCGGAGCGTACGTAGCATAATACCGTGCTCGCTTCTCAACCAGGACCGGCCAAAGATCTTTCTTGTTCGTTCGAATTGCAGAGCGCTGGGTGCAGGGCGACGTTCGCTGTCGAGATAAAAACGATAAAAACGATAAGAGAGACCGATCGTGTATTTTCTTCGGTCGTTATCGCGGCAATCGTACGAAAAGTTTCGACGTTTTTCGACCAAGGTTTTCATGTTTATTCCGGCGGAACGTTGATATTCGCGTGCACAGCCACGGCGATAGCGGTAAATTAAAGACGCCGGATTGAAAATCATTGGAGGGAGGTCAAGGACACTTTGAATTGTTAATAAGACGATTCGATACCGTTGCCGCGGCCGCGGCCACGACCACGACCACGGCCTCGGCGTACGTCGGTAGGATGGAACTTCGAGTAGGTATGTGGGACGCCACGTATGGTCCCGGTCATCGGGATGAACATGTATGGCCGTCGAACGTGTCCGGTTCATAGGAAGATCCGTCCGATCGCGTAGAAACTATGCCACCGCGAACGTCGCCGTGAATCGTTCCAACGCTTTTTTCTTATTCGTCGCACAGCGTGATCGTTCTCTCCCGGGAAGAACCGGTTCTCCCGTGGCGTTAATACGGTAGATTTACGAGGAAATTTCGACGCGCGTGGGTAATATTTGTGTCGCGAGCCGATCGAACAGGGAAAACGTCATCGCCTTGATTCTACTCGTAGGCAAAGGAACCGCGCGAATACGCGGTATACGCGATGTACGCGGAGATACGCGTACCGCACGGTTATCGTCGAAAACACCGTGTTCCGAGATTGTCGTGCAACGGCAAAACTCTCTCATGAAATAACAGCGTGGCGTATTTGATTTCCATCTGTGGGTAATTTAATCGGGCTGTTGCAAAGTCACCGTCGGGATTGGTCACGCATCCATTTTCCTATTTTTGCACACCCAGAGAGACCGCTGGTCGAAGGTCGACCTCCAGCAGGCTCGCGCGCGCGCGCGCCAGCGATCTCACCGAATTCTCTTTTACGGTGCTCGTGCTATTTCCGTTACGGGGCAACGATAAATCGTGTCTAGAACGATTCCGCGTACGATTTTCCATTTCGCTTCCAACGCTGTCGCGTCGCCCGTTTATCCGTTCCGCGCCTAACTTTCAGACCGGTCGAACAGATGCGTACTTTTACCCGGTTGCACCGCGATCGAAAGTAACCGGTGGTTTACCCGCGGCAAATAAACGACGAAACGTAACCGGGCGTGTCTTTGGCTGCACGTGCGTGAACCGGAGAGAAACGATGCTTACCGATTTCGATCGCGCCTAACGGTACCCATGATTTCGAGATTGGGAACTCGGCGGCAGCGGCGGCACGGTGTTCGAGCCAGAAAGGCCGCGGTCGGGTGCGAAAATGCCTAAGAATAAGAACGCGGATACGCATTTTCGATCATCGTTACGACGGTAAACGGAAGCTGCTGTTTTTACCGCCGCTTTGCTTAGGGACAGATTTTCAATGGTTCCGCGAGGGGATTACCGTTACGCGGTTACGCCGTTGCAAGCAAGTTCAACGTCGCTGTTCGCGATGCAAACTACTCGCGTACGCCTGCTGCTTCGCGAATACATGTGTGTGTGTGTGTGTGTGTGCATGTGTGTGTAGAGTGTTCGTCGGTCGACCTTATTAACGTTGTACGAAAAACCGGGCCATCTCGCCGCAGAACGCTCTCGAATCGTTCGCGTTCGGTAAATCGCGGCCGTTCTGAAATCGCGCGCGTCTAAAATAACAATGCCTGCGTAAAAGATGCCGTAAGGAGGGTGGTGTTGGCGCCAAGAGCAACGACGATCGAGTGCCAACGCTCGAATCGACACACGACACCATACGAAACGAGTACCCTTCTTTCCGTCGAGGAAACGTTTTAGGTCAATCGTCGCGCGGGCATACGACGAAACGGAAATATCGAGATCAACGACGAATCGTCTACGAATTATGTAATTATTTCGGAGAATACGCGCACGATCGTTCGTTATCAGCGAGAACGCTTGCAAGCGAGAAGTTTGCGCTATACGAAGTGAACGTTACCGTCGCGTCGCACCGCGCGATATTTCGAGGGCCCGATTCGTCGCGCGATCGACGCTCTCGCTGTTAACGGACCATCGGGAAAAACGACACCAACGAAGATAACGCGGGCGGAACTCACCAATTGTACTAATTTAACGATGCCGGGTATGGTTCTGAAGTAAGGAACGTTTATTCTAATGCCAGTCAAAGGGTTCGGTTGACCCGGTTCCGTCTTGATTGTGGGCACTTGTCGAGGATTGTTACCGGCGTTGTTGCTGGAACCGTCCATCGTAACCGCAGTCTCGGACATCATGTTACGTTTCTTCGCGGCGAATGGTATCCCCACGGATAAAGACGACGAGGACACGACGATGTATTCGTCGGTGAAAGGCACCGGCGCGAGCACCGCTAGAAAACGACGAGAAGGGTATCGGTACTGGTAAATCCGAGTCCGAAACACCTGTTGGTTCGCCACGACCCGCACGCAGGCCTCGCTACTGAATACTACCTACGTATTAACCAACGACCCGCTAGTCCCCCACCGTAATCTATTTTTCCCCTTCCTTACCGAATTCCTTCCTTAACTTGTCAACTATCGAATCGAAGCGGAAGAAACCAATCGCCGCTTACCGCCTATACCGAACGCTTTCCGCTTCTTCCATTTCTGTTCGTTTTGTCCGTTTGTTCTTTCGTAAATGTTTCCAAGCCTATCGTCGTTCGATCAAATTTCTCGACTACGTTTCAAAACGCTTGGCCGAGCGATTAAACCTTGTTCTCGCTTCGAGTCGAACCGAAACCGAATTTCTTCCAACGATTCCTACCGTATTTTTCCTTCTTTTTTCTAATCGTTCTTCGGAAATTCGTTTCCTCCCGTTTTCTCGACGATCGAGTACGGTTCGTCTTGACAACCGTATTGGAAAACGTAGAGATTCTGCGAAGCGACGTTTCAAATTCAAATCGTTTCGCGGGGTTACAGCGGAACGTAAGCAGAGAAGCGATTGGTGGGCGATATCTCGGAGACGGCCATAACGTCGTACGATCGAACCTTTGCACCAATCGTTCGTTCGCGACAATGCATCGCAGAAACGTTCTCGAGCCAATCGATTCACCGTTCGAACGGAAGCAACATTGATCTCGTTCTACTTCCCGGATCGCTTACTCGCGTTGTTGTTCGTGGCCTATCAAAGGTGCTTCCAACATCGTCGTGACGTGTTCTCACGAAACAGCGTTTTCTCGATCGAAAGTATTCTTCTACGTTGGGAAACGTAGCGGTTGTGGTCCAGTCGTTGCGTGCAGTAGGTACGATATCGAACTTTATTAGTACTTTTTTGGTGGAAACGCGTTCGTGCAGAGTATCGGTATTAAATGCCCAGTAGATTCATCGCATTGGCATGCGAGCGAACAGTGACAGAACTTCGTGCGTCGTTTCGTTCATTTCATTCGTTTCGTTTCATTTCGTCCCGTTTCGTGCACGCATCCGTGTTTACTCTGTTACAGCGGTTTTGTTATGTGTCGTAATCAAAACAATATATCGCCTTCGTGCTCTTTTCTTCATTTCTTATCGGTCGAAACTTATATACACGGCCATTGAACCTGACGATTTGCGCGTAACTATATATGTGTGTGTACTTTCAGAAACAGTGTACAAAATGCCGCTATACCCCACGCTCCAGGACATGAGGGTGGACCATATGATGACGGTAAACGGTACACGTTACGTTACGCGTTAAATCGTTCAACCAGCATTTATACTCTCTGTTTGCAGCAACCGCAAAGTATCCCGTCCGCACCTCCGGCGTACAATTCGTCCACGGGATTCGAACCGAGCGAGCAAGTAATGGAACAAAATATCCCTCGACGTTCTCTTACGTCCAGCTACGGCAGACGGTTGATCCTAAAATTAAAGATACTTAAAAAATTGATTAAACTTTTCAGACAACCGGCGACGTACCTGCCAAATTATACCCGTCGGCGAGTACGGTCGTGCCATCGACCGGCCAGTCCTTAGGATTACAGAGCGCAAACGTTACGCACTACGTACGAGAGGTAGTCGATCTCTACGTATTCGAATAGATCCGTAAGCGTTGGGCGTTCGAGCCTAGTCATAAACGTAAGAGTACGCTCTTCCGCCGTTGCAGGTGACCCTATCCAAAGATAAAAATGGTAAAATTGGTTTGAAAGCGCACGCCGTGGACAACGGCATCTTCGTGTGTCTCGTGAGTCAAGATTCTCCGGCTGCTATGGCCGGTTTGCGATTCGGCGATCAGATTTTAACTATCAACGATGTCGCCATAGCCGGATATACGGTGGAAAAGGTTTACAAAATGTTGCGCGACGCCGACGCTAACGGCATCAGGCTAACGATACGCGATAGGTTGGTTCGTTTTAATTTTCCAGCGAAAGGTAGCCGCGTTCAGGTTTAGATCGCGTCCACGTTTTTACATTCTATCGATTCCAGACCGTTCGAACGGACAGTGAGCATGGGCAAAGATAGTTCAGGTAGTATCGGATTTCAATTTAAAAACGGACGGATAATTGCTGTGGTTCAAAACTCATCAGCTGCGCAAAATGGCCTTTTAACGGACCACCAGATATTAGAAGTAAATGGAAAGGTAACGTATCGCGAGTTTCTCGAATGAAAACTCGATCGATGAAACATGGTCGATTTTACGTTTTAGAATGTCATTGGTCTACGAGATAAGGAGATCACGGCAGAGATTAAAAATTCCGAGAACCCTATCACCGTTACGATTATGCCAGCGTACATTTACAAGCATATGATCGAGGAGTAGGTCGTGTGATTCGGTGATAATGATATATATAATCAATTTGAAATAGTATAGCGTACTAATTTGACGCCCTTCGTTTTAGAATGAATCCCAGTCTACTGAAAACATCGTGTAGGACCATTCGATTCAGGACGTTCAGTTGCGTAAGTTGTTGTTTTAAAGATAATACCTAACAAGGAACCTTCGAATTATATTTTATCTTATTATCGACTTATATTTTAAATGTCCACAAAATTTCGATTCGATGTTTCTCGATGGAACGAGCATTTCACAATAATCGTACACGCGATCATCGCGAACTATTTCTCAAAAACCAAAACCAATGAAATTATTTTAAATCTCGCACATTATTTTACAGATTTATGCATTTATTTTATAACATGCACAAAAATTGATATTCAATGATTATTCCCAAGTTGTGCCTGTCTCTACATTGTACGAATATTTGCCAACATATTGTTACGTCTCTCTAGGAAATAGGTTAACGATTATTTACAAATCTTCGTAGTGTTAATCGTTTACGCATTTAGAGATAAATTTACAATGAATATTTACTTCAAAATCATGTGCCCAAATAATATAGATTATACTATTTACACGTTTCTACAAGGTTAACGGTTTTCTATACAACTTTATTTTGTAAATATTTGTGTAGCACGTTTATCGACGTTATTGCGATTTCTACTTTACGATTAACAGTGAACGTAGCAGACGAAACATTATACGAGTACGTTATATATTTTTGATTTTCGTTAATGTGCCGTGCCAATAATAGCGATTCCAAGTTATGTAGTTAGTTGGTTAAATAAAATATTCTACACAAACTAGTATTCTAAAGGAATTGTTTGTACCTTACGCGTGCGCGCTGCTGAATTCGTTGCTTCGCTTGTTTTATGGAAAGAAGGCAAAATATAAATCACACCTTCCGATCGTTCCTTGCCTCTCTCGGTAACGTCCGACCGATCGCAATTTTCACTTTCACCGAGCAATTAACGATCACGATTAAAAAAGAATGGCTTCTCTTCCTCGAAACTTTTGGCGCCATCCTCCCTATTCTCCCTTCTCTATGGCTGCGGTGGCAGCACCGACGCAACGTCGACCAATCAGAGCGAAGAGAAACGAGTGTTGCGCGGTCGGTTATCGTCATGGCGGATCTGTCGTAGGCGCATGCGCGCAACTTTTCAATATGGTAGTTTTGTTTTAGTTTCCGTTCGGATCGTTCGAGCAGTCTAACAGTTGTCAAAGTGACATGTAACAGCGAATAACGGTATCATGCATACAAAACTGGATCGCGACTTTCAAGAATCATCGTACATCGGTTACGTTGAAATAGAGAGAGAAAGGGAGAAAGAGTTCTGGTTGTTTACATGAATTCGAGTACTTGAATGTACCGTTGGGCAACGAGCGACATAAATGCGCTCTGCGATTAGTGTTATTTTGTCGAGTCCGGTACCCGACAATAAAATGTCTCATCCCGATTACGAGCAAACCGCTCACGACCACGCAGCGTTGCTTTTACTGTTGAGACCAATCGGTACGCAAATTAAACAGAAAACTGTGACTAGGTTATGCGAAAGGATCATCAAAGCGGGCAGTAGATTTACCGTGGTCGATTCAACCGGTGGTACGCGGGAAATTCTTGCCCGATTCGTCAAGGAACATCCTGTCGAGAACAACGATTGGGGTGATTTTCAAACGCACAGAAAACTACTGGGATTGATCACTTTCGGAAAATACGACAATCAAGCAGAACTAAACGAATTATGCAGGGTTCACGAAACCTTAAAGGTAAAGTACACCGCTACGCTGTACGATTCTCGTACCATACTTTTCGGCCCAGCCGAATCGAACAACAGACACGAACCACCGGACACGTTTAATACCCCATCGAATTTTAAAACACGGGCCGTATTTTACGGCGACGAAATGTGTCCCGATCTAGAGGTTCACATCATGGAGTGTCTAAATTCGTTATTTTGGATTTTGGAGTCGAAAAGATTGGAAAGATCCAGAGAGAAAATAGAAAGAGTTTCTCTTTTATTAGCACCTTTCGAGAAGAAAGATTTCATAGGATTAGATCTGGAGTCTAGAAACAATAGGAAAAGATGCCTTGGTCGTATCACAAAACATCTAGGCGACCTCTGTTTACAAGCTGGACTTCCGGCAGATGCTTTGAGCAACTATAACTCCGCGGCCAGCGCGTTGCAAGCGGTCAACGATTGGCTATGGCTGGGAGCTGCGTTCGAGGGCTTGTGCGCCGCTTCCACTCTAGTATTGTATCCGAATATGTGCAGAAGTCTTCCGTTACAAAGAAACTCTTCCCTTCAGGAAGGAAGTCCAGGTAAGCAGAGGTATGTATAGGCATATTCATGACGTATCGACGAACTGCGAATGTAATTCTTCTTTGAAGGTTTGTTAACAGATTATTTTATATAGAAGGGGTTCGCAGGCTGTTGCTACTTTACCACCTCCGCCTGCTATAGAAGTGGTAAAAAGTAATATGCCTCATATTTTGTCACCCGAAGAAATATCGAAAAAATACCACGAAGCGATTGTTCACTACAGCAAATATCAGTATGCTGGTATAATCGAAACGGAAGCTAGTTTCAAAGCTACGAGAATTTCGATCGAGCAAAACTGTACCTTGCAGGCGGCGTCGTATCTGAACAACGTTGTACTTATTAGTTTATCGTTAAGCGAACAGGAAAAAGTATGTAGCACGAGGAAACAATACGATACGATACGATTCGCTTCGCTCGTTCGATAGAATACAATTAAATGGCCACAACATTACAGATCGATCGATTTACCACGTTATCGGATTTATATATGAGCTTTGGTTTCGTCAGAAAAGCGTCTTTTTGCTTAAAATTGGCCGCCACGCGACACGTGTCTAAAAATAATCCGAATCCCGATTGGCAGCAGTGTTATAATTTAATGCTGCAAGCCACGTCTGGATTTAAACTATCCTTGGATCCTGTCGATATGTCTCCCGGTAATCGATACGACTTTTTTGACAATGTTAACGACAAAAGCGAATAGCAACTTTGAGAAAAATCTGTTTCGTTCAGATACGCATAAGGGCTGGCCGGTTATCCAGATTCAAGTGATAAACGATCTCGTTGCTGCTGCCAATCGTATGGGGAATCCGGCACTAGCGACTAGACACGTAACATTTCTGCTCCAAACGATGTACAACTATTTGACACCCAACGAACGCAGAGAGACCGCCCTACAGCTTCAGAATATCTCTCAACAATGCGAAGGTGCTCCGGTCCCTCTCGTAAGTGTTAACGTTAGGAAAAGTTCCACAGGGAAAATCTAGATTAGAATTAAGGTCTCTCGATAGGTTTTAGATAGCGGAACAGTGATACCGCCTGCCAATTTAACGAATATCCCGAAAACCAAATCGTTCGTTCTGAAAAACATGCAACCGCATCTTCAACCCCAAAAGATCGAAAGAGTCAAGGAAGACCATGGTCCATTTTTATTCACTCCGATTAATTTTGGCTCCTTGGAGAGGAAGAACACGTCGAAAAGTAAAGTCGGTACGTTTGGGTGTCTCGGTCATCGTACAACCGGATCTATTCACGCGCGTAGATAGACTGAAATCGAACGGTTACAGATTACTTGTGGGTGGAGGGTGACATTTGCGAAGTGTCGATGCAGCTGATCAACCCGCTTCTTCTCGAATTGCATGTCTCCAATATGAGACTCCTCACGAACGGAGTCGTATTCGAGTCGATCCCGGAAAGCATCACTCTACCTGCAGAGTCAGGACCGATCGCGGTAACGTTGGCAGGCCGACCTAAAGAGGTCGGTGATCTGGAAATCCTCGGTTTCAGTACTCACACGTTGGGGGTGAAATCAAACTGTAGATTACGATATATGGAGGGGATGGTGCACCCTCAATACACCGTTGAGGTAGTTCCAGCTCTACCGAGGATAGAAGTGGCCACGAGTTTACCTCAAACAGCAAGTTTCAGTTCCGGAGAGAACATAGTAACTAGCGCGAGCATATCGTTGTACGGTGGCGAAAGGTACGACGACGACGACCACGGCGACAACGACTCGGTGTTTAGTCGTTTCTATTGTAATGATATTTTTTAAAGAAATTACGCTGTATTTCTGTGTTCTCGGTGCAGCGCCGAATGCACTGTGACCATTACAAACAGCGGACAGGTTCCAATCGACACCATCGAGATATCGGTGCAGTCCACGCTCGATGCGACCACGGAAAATACAATATTCAAATGGAACAATGACAACTTGACGAAACAATTGCCTCTTCGCCCTGGGACTAGCGCGAGTCTTACCTTGTACTTGCACGCTGCTACCGATTTCATAGCACCCGGTTCTCGTAACGGTAAGGATACAACCTATGACTGCGCTACTTTGATTGTACAGATATTTCAACGATTACGCGTTTCCTTTAGATATTACCAGCAGTACGTATCTCAGTCAGCCAAGCAGTTTAATGTCTCAATCCGGACACAGTTCTCTACCGTCTAGACTAAGTTCGCCTTCGCACACGAAAAGACAGTCCGAGTTAACTTCCTCGTTCAGATCGGGTTTCAGTTCTTTACCGAGTTCGCGTTTGTCGAAACTGGCTGTGCCATTACACGCCTCGAACATTATAGAGGGTCAGTTAAAAATTAAATACTCTGGCGGAGCTGGTCTATCGGCAGGTTATTGTCGTACTTCGTCGGTTTTCGTCACCATAGAGATGTTACCCAGCGTGCAGATCACAAATTGGGATGTGCTTCCGGCGGAAACGTAAGTGGATGCAACGTTCGAGCAACGTTTTAGCACGCGACGTTTTTCAACCATGTTTTCAGGCCGTCGCAGTTCTATCTTGTACTAGATTTGACGAACATGACCAATCATGAAATGGAATTGCACTACACTCAAACAAAGTGCATATACATGGAGGGCAAGGAGCCGTGTAGAATACCTGTACCTGTCGATCGTTGTCCACTCAACAAATTGTCCATGGTAGTAAAGAATTTTCGGCGCTCGACAGATAGCTTCGGCACACGTGTACAGTTCGCTTTCTATTTGAATCGCAGTTAAACGAAGCCGGAGATATCGGGGAATTGCAGAAGGTCTGCTCCGAACATATCGCCGCGTTGGTGGACCTACGGTGGCAATTACTAGGTACCGAATTGGTCGGAAAAGCATCTCTTTCGGGCATTACTCTCACGCAAGACATGCTGGATCTTGTTCGAATGAGTCCTTTGCAATGGGGTATACTTTTTACATCTTTGTCGTAATACGGTATACCATTGTACTGTTGCACTACTATGCTATACTATACTCTTGTGCTATAAATCAATTTCAGAGATCAAAATAAACGATGCGATCGTAAAGGCGCAGGACGAACTCACATGCAATCTAGGCGAATGCGTCAACGTTGGCATAGGGATATGCAACGCGTTGGAACATCCATTGACCGATCTTGTATTGTCCATTAACTTTTACCAAGACCATCATAACGGAGTGAACAATTATCAACTGGAAACCAGGCTGTCCATCGCCGGCGCGAATAAAGTTATGCTGCCAGTCGTGAGTTATTTTCTCATCGATACATCTTCGATATCTATTTTGGTTTTGTAACAACAGAGCTTCCTTGTTCAGTTACAGGAATACGGAAGGGTCTATCACGAATGTCGCGTAGTGTTCTTTACAGCAGGTCAGTATAAAATAGATATCCAGTGCAGTAGCACGGAATCGGCTCCGAATACACCGGTGCTTTGCTCAGAGTTAATGAATGCCGGACACACGTGGCGTTACATACCGTCGATAGAAATAACTGTCGACGACTGTTAGCCACGCGTATGGTAACCGAATCCGCGAATTTGTAATATTTGTAAAAAAAAAAAAAGAAGCAACAAATAAATGTACCTATGCCTTGTTATAATTAAATGCGTAGAATCCGTTACAATACAGGTTTTAACGACGAATCTTTCTTAAAAGATAATTACAAAAAGAAGAAATTCATTCATAGTCTTCGTTATTACGTCATTCGTGTAAAATAGATCTAGTTAACGCTACATCGAATTGAGATCATGCTCGCAGGTTTCTTAAAATATCTGTGTCGTGAAATTCATTTTGTACGTCGAAGAAATAATACTTTATACAATGATGTTATCGTAATAACGCTCGAAGGTGATGTATCTTTCTTTTTCTCTTGTTTGTTTATACATTAATTTACTAATGCCATCATACTTTCTGTCTTTTCCCCAGGGGAATCATTTCCATTTCTTGCACGTTTCTTCTAAATTTTTTGTAGAATACGAGCACATCCGAATGGGCCCATACCTGTTGATTATTAAAATCCAAGACCCGTAAAGATTGAAGACTCTGTGCCCTGGACAACGCTACGTAGGATTGACCGGCATCGAAAACTCTCGCTAAACACATTTCAACGCAGTCCAAAGTTAATCCTTGACTTTTATGAATGGAAAAGGCCCATGCTAGTTTAAGTGGAATTTGTTTTCTCTGAACGATAGAGCCCGTCGCTGTTTTTAATGTCCATTGTTCTAGCCTGGCGCGATATGGAATACCGGATTTAAACTGAACTACCGGCGCGTTGTCCTGAAATTTAGTAACCACGCCTCTTGCTCCGTTCACCAGACCGTCGGATACATTAATATTTTTTAGCAGCATCACTTGAGCTCCTACTTTTAATACAAGTTTCCCAGGAACGGTTAGTTGTTGATTCAACGTCTGCGTCATGGAGGGATCGGAGTCCTGCGCGGTATAGGTTTTAGACTCTCCTTTCAGTTCGTTTAATTGAAATTCGTTGATTTCTTCCGCTTCGTTCACATGAGAACAGAGTCTGGTCGCTAAAATTCCATTGGTCTCTATCTTTTGTTTAGCAGTCGCTTTGAGAACTTCGACAATGTTGTCCGTGACCCTACCTATTCTTATATTATTCAAGATATCGACAAATTTGGGATCCTTTTGCCTATGCACGGTTCTTAGCTCGAAATTAAAGTGTACGCATTTCTCCCACGCGCTACTCTGAAAACAAAATTTCGCTTTCTTGTCCTTTCTAGAGACTGGAGGCAACTGAAAAAAGTCTCCACATAAAATTAATTGTATTCCGCCGAACGGTCTCTCGTTTCTTCTAACGTACCTGGCGACAGCCTCTAGTTTCTCAAAGTAATCTGCGTCTACCATAGAAATTTCATCTATAATCAAATGCTTGGTTTTCCTCCAAGTACCTACACAATTTTTTGAAGCCATTTGAAAGCATCTCTCCAAAGTTCCTGTTCCCAGGCCGATTCCGGCGAACTGATGCAAGGTGATTCCGCCGATATGGCAAGCAGCCACTCCGGTACTCGCCGTGGCCATCGTAACGTCCGGGGGTAAGGCGGCTACGATCTTTTTCAAGAGAAACGATTTTCCGGTGCCCGCGCTGCCAGTAAAAAATATATTCTTACCGGCGAGTACCGCGTTCAAAACTCTGCTCTGTTCTTCCGTAATCTGTCCGACGGTTGGATTTTCATAGAGTTTCTTCCCCGTCATGAGTTTCGAGCTATTCTCGTCCATGCGTTTTCTCTTCTTCGCGTTGCTGGGGGAAGGGGTGGTGATCGTGGCTCGAGACACGCCGATAGCCTTCTCTTTGGCTTTGTTGATTTCGACGATGGTCGCGGGGCTGACATCTTGAACACCTCCGAGCGATTTATTGGAAAGCAGCTTGTCTTTCAACGGATTTTTCACCGTGTCGTTCTGGTTGGTGATCTTGACGTAGATCGTTTTCAAGAAAAGGATCAATTGCGCCGTCGGTGCATTCGATAAAAACACTGTGCAGTTGTCTGCTTTGAATTGAATGGACGCTTTCCCTTCGGTCATAAATTTGTTAAAAACGGAAATGGATTTTAGCGAGAGTTTCGTCGTCGCATTTGACTTTTCCGCTCGTACCTCGACGAACATTTCGCGAAAGTTGTTTCTGATCAAGCGTAAAGTCGCTGTTCGATGATTAACTTTCTTCAGTATCGAACCTTGCGAATTGGTCCATTCCAATACCACCGAACATGTCACTAAACAATTATCTTGATCCATGATTACTTACGAAAATGTATGCGTCAGGATACAAACAACCACGACGACGAAGAGGAATTTTTGTGATGCGTTACCTGCTGCCTGCCATGGTCAACTGATTTAGCGGGAGATTTACCCGCCATCGCCATGTTTGTTGAGGGAAACATTTCTGTTCCTGTGGCAACGTATAGGACACTCAACCTGCCAATCGTACGGTCTGCCGTGTGTTCTCAAAACATTCCCTAGATTCGAGTCCCCAGACACGCGTTATTCCTAGTTCGTGGCTGGAGCAAATAACCGCCACAAACGAATTCCATCTTTCTCTAACTCTACCGTGATATTCGACGAGTATCGTTGAATATGCAAAGTTGTCTTTTATCTATCGTTGCGCAAAATTAAAGTATAGCAAGTCGAGATTCAAATTTCCACCGTTTATATTGAAATGGTATAATATTTTTTTTAGGAAAACTTATCGAACGTGCGAAGATATACGCGTATACGTACACATAATAATGATAATGATATCGATACATCGTCTAATACTTATTAACATGGAAAAATTAACGTGGGTCTTCTATCCGATGGCTTGTTCGTTGAAAAAATACTGCACTTTGTGATATGAAAATCTATTGGAATGAGACGCGGTTTATTTCTTTTTCTGTTCTTTTCTTCTGCTTTTTTTCCATTTTTTTTTCTTTTTTTTGTTTAGTCGACATTACGTTGTATAATACCGCATCTTAACGAATATCCGCGGTGACTCGTGTCGCTCGTGCGACCGACACGCGTGACCGTCGTTGGAGGGAAGCATAAGCTAGAAGATACCGTGGCGAATGATTTCTTTTCCGAAAAGAGTCGCTTGAGTCCAGAAAAATATGGAATGCGTATATTTGCAAAAAGTACAGGCACTCGAATCAGCTACACCGGTAGTTGTCTCTTTTTTCTGTGTTCCTTTCCTTTCCTTTCCTTTCCTTTCCTTTCCTATCCTTTTGATATCTCGGCCCGCGTCTTCGAGCTTATACTTTTAATCTCGTTTACGAAGCACAAGTACCGTGTATCTCAACGAGACGCGTTGTTCGGATGCAACGGACGCATTCGTATTCGATGCGACACACATTGATAATTGACTATCGGATCGCGTTCCGCGTGTCTGTAAAACGGCAAAATGATCGAGACACGGCCACGGGATTCTATACTTGGAGTATACTTACGCGCGTTGTTGTTTTGTCTTTGTTCTCGCTCGAATTCGAATCCGCAAAATTTGTTCGTCCGTGGCGTACACGGATCAAAGAAACCGTTCGAAAATCCCGACCGAGCGCGGACCAGCAAACGAATTCGTGAAACGTTGAACCAAAGTGTACACCAAAGTGTTGGTACACGTACACCGGAGCTATACATTCGTATGCTTCGTTGAAACGCGACTGATCGAGAGCCTAACCCGGTGACAGAGGGAACAACGAACAAGATTGCGGGAACGGTTGCGCGTGCAACGTAAACAGGAATTTCGCACGGTGTTTTACGTTTTAACGTGTCTGAAAACGAACGAATAGAAAGCTAGGGGTCCTAGAGGAGGCTGGAACGTTACGAAACATTCATCTTAACTTTCGTACACGGAGATGTTAAATTCTCTACTGCTATGAATGGAAAACATTGATTTCTCGTATCGATTTTACGGTGTTCGGCTGAATATCGCGGAATGTTTGCGTTCGGCAAAGCATACTCGAGCCAACGAAGAACGTCGTCGATGCGGCGGTTTCTTCGCGCGTCGCGTATACCCGCGTTACAAGCGTATCGTTACATTACGGTTACATTCTATCGAGTATTTCGGGTAGGAGCAGGTACGAAGATGCTCGCGAGAATACCTTTGAAACAACCAGCGTATCGAATACCGTTCAACGAATCGAACACGATCGTGAAATACGTTCTAGGAACGTATACGTTCAGCCTACGAAACACCGCATTCGCCGTTGCTACTTGTGGATGGATTACATGTATCGGGCCATCGTGGGCATAAAAATTCTACACGAACGAGAAACCCCAATCGCGCTCTATCGTTTTCGCGCGTGTTGCGGATGCAGCCGCGACGGAGGGTTCGTTGATTTATAATTTTTGGTAACACGGACGTAAAAATTCGACCAATCGTAACTACTATATCTTCGAACACGACAACGATCGGTATGCTTCGCGCGGCAGACGCGTCTTCCCTCGCGACGAAACCGAAACAGATACCCCCGACGTTGGTTCTCCGTTCGGTGTTTTTAGTAGATTCTATTCTAGATCGTTCGCGACTCTCACTGAAATTCCATCGGACGAAATTCGTCAATTTATAAAAATCTAATTTCCGCGGAACGATTGAACCGTACGTCGATCGCGCGACACTGTTCGACGCGATCGAGCGTCGATCCACGCATCGGAATTGGGATCTTTTAAACGTAACTTCGAACCTTTGGATATTCTGCTTCGTGTTCGCTGCTCGCATCGAGTTTGCACGATCGACGACGGGCGAAGCGCAAATCAATCGAGTCTTTCGAAAATTTTGTACGCGTCGGCGCGAAAAATATTCTTTATCTTTGATATTTGCGTCGTGGAGGTCCAATGTTCTTTCGCATTCGAATATATTTGTATCTATCGGGAATATGAAAAATCGCATCGTTCGCTCTAGGCACATTAATTCACACGATGCTCGCGATTAAACCGTAATTTTTCTTTGAAATTTTCGCAGTTTTATCTACATGGATGGTAACGCTGTCGATCGAGACCGAGAAAACCCGTTGGCTCGTTTGATTTACGCTTAAAGTAATTGGTTCGATATTTACTCTCGATCCGGTATGTATTCGTTCGTAAACCTATCCTACGTTCGAACGTACAATTCACAGTTTCACGTATTTACGGTTACATAGATCGCGATGCTTAAACAACAAAGTAGACGACGAAGGAAGGAACTTGAATCAACTTCGACTCCAGATCCTCGAAAGTGTCCGACACGCGTACAGTCAATCACCGTGCGCATCGATTCTTGCGTGTTATCCGTTGTCAAAGACCATATGTAATATTCGATCGACGATATGCTATCGAGACGCCTTTGCGGAATTCACCGAAACGTGAACGAAACAACATCCAACGACAAATCGAACTCTAAGATCGATGGAAACGATATAATAACGCGTTCGAAACGAACGAACGAACGAACGAACGAACGAGAAACGATTCGTAGAAACGTTACGGTACGATTGGCCTACGATCGCGATTGAAACCGCGAAACATCGGATGGCGATAGAAAATTGCACGAGTCGATAACCAAACGAACGCAACGAAGTCTCTTTGTTATTCGAACGAACGATGATTATTCGACGAGGAACAACGAAAGAACGAATCGCAACCGAACGATTCACGGTCTTAGAAGATGTGCGGCGCCAATTGTAACTTCCATAGGGAAACAGGCCGAGCAAATACCGTCACCTGACCTTTTTCCTTCCCTCCGACCAAAAATACGTAGAGAGGCGCTAGCCCGTACGACGGCGTTTCCGAGTCGTTAATGTCCGCAGCGGCAACTTTTGCTCGTTGTCTTTCCGCCCTCGACGCGCTAACCGCTCTTCTAGAAGGAGATCCTAACGGCAAACTCTTCGGCGGTGCTCTCGGTACCCTTTTCAATTCTTGAAGCTCCAATAATTCGGCGAACGTCTGCGAGGAGGATCTTCCCGCTTCGTCCTCCAAAACACTGTCCGGTGGGCTGTTCAACATTTTCGCGTATTTTCCGTCTTGCGATTGCTGCTGCTGCGATTGATGTTGCAGTAGAAATTGTTGTTGCTGTTGGTGTTGCTGGTGTTGGTGCTGGTGTGGGTGCTGGTGCTGCTGCTGCTGCTGTTGATGGCTTCTGGTCTCGTTCAACCCGAGGTAGTTTGGGTTACAGAAGCCGAATTGACCTTCGCGTATTGTCGACGAAGAGACGATTGGGCGGTATTGTTTGCATTTTCTGCTCGACGGCCAATCGTCGTCGGCCAGAGGATCGCCGGGGCTTCTGGCTTCTATGCTCGCGTAATCCGAGGTCGATTCTTCGCCTTCCTCCAAGTCGGCGAATCGTACGGATGCTGACGTAGGTATTTTCGAGGTGGTCGGAGTTTTAGGTGTTTGCAGAGCAGCTTCGTAAAGATGCGAACTGTAGCTCTCGCCACGCGTCGGCTGGCAGGCTTGATGCATGGCTGCAAAGTCCCTGAAAACGTGAAAGAATCGACTTTGCATGGTGGATCGAACGATAATACGAAATTCGGGCTAGTTCTTGAAAATATTATTAAACTTACCGTCTTTCCTCTTGAACTTCTATCAATCTGGAGGTAGGAGGTTCTTTACGTTTTTCTTCTTCCGCGTCGACGTCGTCGTCGTCGTTGTCGGCGTCGTCCGCGTGGCTACCGCCACGACCGTGGATTTGATTGACGACGTCGTCGTCGTCGTCGTCGCTGTTCTCGTCCGGATCGACGAAAACGAGCCTGGCCGCTTCCACGGGTGTCAAGACCGGAGTGGGTAGAGTGAGCGCTCGGAAATTCGGCACCGAGGTAGGATCCCTGGTCATTCCAGAGCTGCTGGAGTTGCTGCACGCGCTGCCGAGCTCGGTAGTCTTGGACGTCGACTCGGACGGCTTTTGCCTTCGACGCGCCAACGCGTTCGCGCTTCGAGACTTGACCATTCCCGTGGACGGTTCGATCACTTCGGCGTCGACTTGCTGAAACGGATAATACGAGTTCGCCTGCGGGCAGGCTCAAATGGTTACATGCGTTTTCTTCGCAAACGCGAGTAAACGCACGCACGCATCGGAGGGAGCCCCGAGAACGTTTAGATTTAGAGCAACCGCGAGTTGGAAGGGACGGACGGGTGGGGTACCTCTTGCGGACTCTCCTCGTTGTCGTCTTGGCCGCTCAACACGGAATAGCTGCATTTCGTCGGATGACTCAGTCGCGATAGATTGATCTGCGACAGCTTGGAGATCTCTTTCAAGAAGCTCGGCCTGGTCGGCGCTTCGATCGGCGATATCCTATTGTTGTAGAGCCTCGTCCTCTGGTTGCGCAGCTTCAGCTTCGACTGGTCGATGTTGGTCCCTCGTATCAGCAGCTCCGACACCGCCAGAGCGACGCTCTCCGCTCTCGGTTGAGGTTTGGGACCCGGTACCGACAGCTTCTCCCACGTTTCCGTACCTACGACGAAATTCCGTCTCGCGCGAATTCGTTGGCGACACGACCGGACATCGAATTCGCGGTCTCGGAATAGCTTACCGAAATGAAACCTCCAGAGTTCGTTGGTGGCTAAACCACCGCTCTCTCCGCCGAATATCAGCATACAGCTTGGCAATCTGCAGGCGGCGTGACCGTGAAGGGGTCCCGGTCCTGGTTTATTTTTCAGTATACACCAGGAAGCGGTGTTCACGTCCCATCTCCAACAGTCGCTTCTCTCTTGGAGATCGGTCATACCTCCGTAAACGTACATGGCGTCGCCGTGTAACACGGAGGAATGCTTGTGCCTCGCCGCTGGCCCGCTTTCACCGGACGAAAGAAGGTGCCAGGATTCCGTTTCTGGCGACAAAATCGTTGGGTTGAATATAACGTTGCTCTTTATCGTACCTACCTGCTGGTACAGGATACGTTTGCGCCAGCCTCTCCCTCTCTCTCACTCTCTCCCTCTCTCTCTCTCTCTCTGTACACCCATCGTTTTTTCCCCGCCTTACCAAAGTGAAACGCCCAGAGTTCCGGAGAGCTCCCGCGAAGATCTTGGTAGCCTCCGTAGATGAGCATTTGGCCGCGGTGGACCAAAGCCGTGTGGCCTCTTCGTCCTCTGGGAACCGTGCATCCCCTTTGCGCCCTCACCTTCCTCCACATGTTCGTCTAAGGACAACGATAGCGCGGCGGTTACACTCCTCCTTCCGCTGCTCGTCCCCGTTCTTTGTTCGTTCGTCAATTTTTACGGCACCGACGACAATGGCCCGAGAAAATCACTAATTTTGTCTGGACGGGAGGCTTTCGAACGCCGAATATCAACCCCGAACGGGGTTCCGCGTAACAAAAGGCACGGGAGAACTCCAATTTGTCACTCCCTTCTTTTCGCTCTTTGAATAGTAGACTAGGGTTTAATACGGGAGGCTGTCGTAACAATACCGGTTGCAACTTTCTCGACGGCAGAACGCTCGAGCGAGTCACATTTTTAATAGTTGCGAAATGTTCCGGGCAACGGGACGACAAGGTTCGTGTTAAAAACCAATCTATTTCTACCCTTACTCCGACTGCTCGTGAAAAATATAGGGCACAACCGACGCGTGAGACGCTTCGAGTACAAAGGGACGCTTCGACGTGTACGCCGCATTTAATTTTATCGACGCGATCGATGAATGGGGGTAGATCGATTTCGTTTAAGTTTGCGCGATCGTTTCCAAAGAACGCTCGCGGTAAAACGGAAAACGACGGCGCGGCAGCTCCTTCGTGGCGCGTCGACGATCGACGAGATCCGGTTTGTACCGGCTCGTTCGGTAACGTTGGCGAACCCGCGTAAAAACGAGAGAAGATGGAAGGAAGGAAGGAAGGAAGGAAGGAAGGAAGGAAGCAAGCGAGGTATATAGGCTGTACAGCAGGGGTGCTGAAAGTAATTACGTAACTTGAAGCACGTGCCTAAAGTTGATAGGTCTGTACAGCCACTTGCGTTTACCCCGCATTACGACGCGAGGGGGTCGCGCAAGGGTGGAGCGGTCGGTAAATTCGCCATCGACGTTAAAACGCTGTAAAATTAGCGAGAAAACAGTTATCACCGACGACGCGCAGCTGCTTTTAAAAGAACCTCCAAGAATCTTTATTCCTCTGAATCCAATTTGTTGCGAACGGGAGAAAAATCTAACGAAACACCGGGAAGATGGAATAGGGTGGAAAAAATGGACGCGAATCTCGAACGACCGGTCCTCCGAGGGTTTTACGAATCGGGTTTACCGATGCGTTCGTAACGCGAATTTCAATGATACGCGGCGACGAGGAGCGCGACGGGGACGCGCGAAGGGAGGCCTCCCTCGTTTCGAAGGCGGTCCGATCAGCGACCGCGAGCAGACCCTCCGTTCGTCTTTTTCATCGAGGAAAATCGCAAATACGATTTTCGTTTCTTTTCATTTTACGACATCCGGAGGCGACGTCGGGCATGGAATCGCTGACGTAAAATTGCTATCTACCGCGGTCGCTGTTTACTCCAAGTTGATGAATTTTTAACGATGCGCGGGTTGAGAGCAGGAACCCTTGGGAGGATAAGCGCCATTCACTTTCGAGGGTACGAAACGCAAGAAGGAGCTGTTGACACCGGCTGTTGCCAACGGTTGTTCCTTCCCCTCGCGATATCGCCGCACGCGTATCAAACCTTTCCTAGACTCTTCTTCCGTGCACCCACCGCTCTCGCTCGTTGCTCCACTTTCGAACGCGTCGAACGGTGTCCACCGACGATCCGTTGTTCGCGATCGATCGATCGAAGATCGCGAGTTCCCGATCGAGCGAAGCCTGCTCTCTCAGATTTCTATAATTCAGCGGACAATATTTTCTCGAGTGGCGTTCGAGTCTGTTTCTCGCCTCGCGTCACCCCTCGTCCGTTCCGATAACGATCTCGTCGTAACTCGGTGTCGTAGCTCGCAAAGGAAACTCCTAATGATCTTACTCGTCCTGGAGGGGAGCGCGCGTGCAGGGGTCCGTCGATATAGAATAAGAAGAACAGAGAGAAGCGAAAGAATATCGCACCCTCGGGAAACCGCTAAATCAATAGGACCGTCATCGGGTACAAGCAGTTTTACACGAGGACATCCGCTCCTTCTCCGATCCTTCGAAAGCAGAGGGTTCGAGGTGGGGGGATCGTGTTTGCCCAACCGATGACACGCAACGAGGGACAACCACGAGGCTCGACCGCATCGAGCAGTCGCGATCGTTTCACCGTAGTAGTTGCTCGAGTGGCAAGAAGTCCTCGGGGAGGAGCGGAACGACGCGTCGAATGGGAAACTCGGAAGACTGCAGCCCGATCGTGAACACGCGCGCCCATCGTTGGGATTGTCCAAATCGTCCAAGTAAATTCGGTTTCGAGGCATCTCTCGTCGAAAGATCGAAAGTAAGACCGTGCTTGCTACTCGATTCGAATAGAACCCTGCCCATCGTCGAATCGTGACGAATTTATACGACACGCGTCCAGGCAAGGTATCGTCGATCGGCGTCGATCTGGATCACCCCGAATCGTCTCGTTCCCTAAATTAGAAGCGAGGGGAGAAGGGAGGTTGCTCCTTGAGAAATCGCAAAAATTAAACGAACCGTAGCCATGGGGTCTCGCCGACGAGTTTAGACGGTATCGAGGCGATTCGATGAAAAGAGAAACGACGGTAGGTACCTTGACATTGTAAACCCACAGTGGCGTTTCCGTGCCCGCCGAAAAGCCGAGTTCACCCCCGAAAACGTAGAGGCAATCCTTGTATGCGACCGCGCTGTGCTCCTGAAGTGCCGGCGGTCTTTCTCCCGCAGGATGCAATTCTTCCCATTTGCTCTCGGCTGCAAAGAAAAATAAAGAATAGGGTAGAGAGCGTGCGTCGGCTCGTTAGTCAAAACGGTTTCGCATGCCAGCCTCTCTGTTTGCACGGCGGTGAATAAACACGATTTGCACAGCCTCGCTTTTGTGCGTTTACGCGAGGGGAAGATGAGACTGCGCATAGTTCGAAACGAGGCTCGCGAATAAAGAAACAAAGAGGCTCGCGTTCCGCCTTCTTTTTCGCTCCCGCGGCTTGACCGAGACGTCGGTACCGGATCGGACGGTGGATCGAAAGAAAACTAGTCCACGTCTCGTGGGTGCTGAAAAAAAACCTTCCTCGCTACGCTAAATCACGCTTTCACCCGCCCCTGCGATCCGCTGCTCCGAAATAAATCCTTCGGGTGGAGACGGGGCTTCGCGTGGAAAAACGGAAAGACGCGAACAGCGAGGAGAACGACGAGAGGCGGGGAGCGCGGAAGTGTGGGTGGTCTAGGAGCTCGAATCCAAGCGATTCCAAGGACACGGTAACATGCTAAACGTTCGCGAAAAAACTTGAACCGATAATAGCGTCGCGTTGGTCGGCTAGGTACGGACAGGTTGTTCTTTTTCGTTGGCGACGCGTCGTTGCAACGAACGACGACGATTCGCCGTTTCTCGGACTCGAGGAGCGACGAACGATGTTGCGAATCGTTGGATTCGCGGTGTAAGAAAGAACAAAGAACGCGCCCGCGTGCGTCGTACGAGGGTGGAAGAGAGGCGCTTTCTTCCCTTCGTTGTAATCGCTTAACGAGTCTTTAACCCTTCGCAAGTTTTAGGATTGCGAGAAAAGGGACACTCCCATAATTCAACCGGGAAAAACGAAAGCGAAAGAAATCAGCGGCGCGTAAAGTTCCATCGCGCGAACAAAAGAAAAACGAGCCGAGTTCTCGTTGCAGATTAGATTCGTAATTTCTCGACCGAGTTGCTACGAGCGTTTCGCGGATGCGGTTTTACGATATCCCGAAAAGTTGTCCGCGTTTAACGTTTCGAGTATCCGAGTTACGCGGCTTGCCACCGAAACGTGCCCGAGAACAAAGCCTATGAGATTTACGTAAGAGCCGTAACACGCTGGCAGAAAAGCGTTCGCAACCCTCGCGGAGCCGGCACTAAAGATGCCCGACATCGATTAGGCGTACGTGTCGTATCTGTTTGGTCGCGAGGCGATGCACTTCTTTCGTCGAAAACTGCTGTTCTCGCGGTACGGTGCTTCCCAAGACGAACAGAAGAGAAGATATCGCTTCGAAGCTCGAAATTACTCGCGCTCGAGTATTTTATGGATCCTGGCTCGAAATCGGGGTGAAACACTGGCACGCGGTTCGAAACGCCGGAAGAACCCCTTCGTTTCGAACACGTCGGGGGACGAAGTACCCTCTTGCGGTTCGCGACGTCAAAATGTTTTTGCAAGATCGAGCATCGACGATGCTAGGCTTTCGAAACGTATCGCCGATCCCTTCGGGAACCATTTCCCTTTCGATTTTCCTGTGAAATTTCTCCTGCATCGTCGACTTTTTTGGCTAGCCGTGAAACGATGCGCGTTCGCGGCATAAATCGATCATTCGCGATTTTATCGAACGTTACGCGGTCGAGCGAGTGAAATTTTTGGCGAATTTAAATCTGCCAGCATCGTCCGGACGAACCCGCGGGAATCGTTCAGGGCGCTCTGCCGCGCGTCGCGTCGATGGATCGAAAGTTATGCGTGCGATTCCGAGTACGCTCTCCTCGTTCAACGAAGAGGTGCAATTAATTCGCGTACGTCCGATCTCCGTGGAAACAGCCGTAATCGTGGTGAATCGTCGGTGGCTTTGGTTGATGTACGCGTACGCTTTAATAATGGCGTATTATCGATCAGACCGAACCCTGTTTAAATTCCATGACGCACCCCTCGTCGGGAGAGCGAGACGATGGGGGTGCGTTGGTCAGAGATGTTGTTCGTGTACAGTGTACAGTGCTCTCTGGTTACTCGGACATCGGCCGTTAATGCCCCTCGCGTTTCGCTTTTCCAAATATCCCTCGGAAGTCGACGCGCGGCTACGAACGGTTATCGCATTCGTTCACTTACCGAGACTGTATCGCCAGAGATCTTTTAGGGGAAGATTGCCGTTTCGCCCGCCGAGAAGATACACGTGCCCGGCTAGCAAAGTGGCGCTGTGCTTGCTTCTCGAAGGTGGTGCAGGACCGTTCTCCGTGCCAGCCGCGGTAACCGAGCTCCACATTTTTTCCTGCGACACAAGACGATTCGACGATTAGCTCTCGCAAAATCTCGTCGCGGAAAGAACGGTACGGATCTGTGTGCCGTCGAATCGGTCACCTTCGTTCAGGGACTCGTATTCGACCGGAATTTACGGAGAATGGTTGTAAGGGTCAAAGTCCGAAGAAACAAACTCGTTTGCTCGACAGTCGCGAACGCTAACACAGAGACTCGGCTATGTCGTCGCTTATCGCGTCTCGAATATCGGATTCGTTCTGATTTTTCGTGGTCGTGCAATCTGTAAGTAAAGCTCGGTATTTGGAGTTGTAGGAGTGGTAGTTTCGAGTATTTAATACGATCGGTTGTAGGGTATGTCGGAAGAAGGGTGGAAGTACGAAAAAGTCGGAGTGGGAACGAAGGATGGTGTAGAAGGAGGATGGAGTAGAAGGTCCGCCAGATCGGAATCCCTTGTAACGGCGGAAATTTCGTCGTCCAACGTAAAACGATGCGTACCAAAAATATGTGACTCGGCTGTACGAAGCCTGGGTTTTTCCGCGCGGTACAGCTGCACTTTCGTACTCGTTACAGCGGCCCGTGGCTGGGTGAATTTACTCTCGCTGTACGCAGGTTTCGAGACGCGACGTTCGGTGAGAAACGAAAAGCGCTCGTCTATTTCGAAAACAGCATCTTTCGACGACCACCGTCGTTGTCTACGAACGTATCGGCGACAGCCACCCGTGTCCGCGTACGTGAAATTCGATTACCAGAGCTTCGAAATCGAGTTTCGGGTAAACGAATGCACCCTCGCGCACCCCAAACAGGCGTACGCAAATACGGCTGGCACGGCGATAGGCTGGTCGGTAGACGCGCCGCTACAAACGAGATTCTCGACAACGGTGGAAAGGCGTTGTACAAGGTGGAACACGATTTCTCGTATCTTTTGATCCGTGCACGCGTGTCGCCGCGTCGTTACCTCTCGTTCGGACTGGAAATATCCGAGACGAGAGCCGAGATTTTTAATCTCTCGCGTTGCATCGGCGTTGCGCGTTCCCGCCAGCTTCGCTCTTAATAGAAACGACGACGGCACGAGTAATTCCCATACCAGGTACGAGTACTCCGTACATTTGCAAGCTCTTTATTTTCCGCTGTAAAATCAGCGACGAGAGTCGAGCGTAAGAAGAACCGTTTCTTTTCCGCTTACTCGGCGACGCGTTTCCGTTTCCCTTTGCCCGCCGCGACTTGTAGATTCGGTAGACCCTTGCGGAAAACAATGGACAAACTTTCTGCCTTCGGTAAGCCGTTGATCGAATATCGTTTTACCGGAGCGACGCAACGACGTCCGTCTTTTCCGTCGGCTTTCGACCGCGCGGCAGGGAAGCAGTTTCTTTTACGAGACTCCGACGAAGCCGGCACGTAGACGTTTATCGATCGACGACGGCAATTTCATTTTTTCCGTGTTCGATACGTCGGGGACGCGCGAGCGTAAAGATTCGACGACTGGATTTCCATCGTTCGGCTCCCTTTCCGGTTGCAAAGGCGAAGGGAGAGACGGACCGTGGGAGGGGTTCTCTCCTTGTCTCTCTTTCCCTTTTGGCTTAACTCGAACCACGAGGGGATGCGTTGGCGCGACCGGATCCCGAAAAGAGAACGCGCAGTCAAACAATTTCCTCCACCGCGCCGACACTCGCGCTTCTCTCGAATCCTGTGCGGCGTGCGGCTTTCGCGCGTGGCCTGCAATATTGCTGGATGTTCCTTTCGCGGTCGTTTCGCCGATCGTCCGACTATCTTTCCACCGCGCCGAGAGGTTTCTCCGCGATGCGTTTCCGGTGCATCTATCTTCTCGCATCGGAACCAACGACTCCCGATCGCCCGAACGCCAACGCGTTTCGTGGATCGTTTTCGACTCTCGATTCCGATCGGCGAAACCGAGCGGCGCGAAAGGCGGCATGCTCGTTAGCTCGATATTACGAAACGATATTTTATGCCGTTGGCGTTATTCGGATTCGAGTTCCAGGTCGTAGCCACGACGAAAGATACTCGAGACGTTCGTCGAGACGTTCGCGAGTCGAGTCGAGTCGACGAGCGGTGCGCGAACGTTTTAATTTTTTACAGGGTCGGTCAGAGAACTAGACGAATAATATTTTTAAACGTCAGACGTTTTTAGCGACGCGGCAACGAGATTTCTCGCACGCGAACTTCCGCGCAAAGATCGTTAACGCATTCTCACGTCGGAGATCAAGGCTGACTCTCGTCACAGTGGATGCGCATGCAAAGAACCACTTTTCTCTGTACGCCTCGTCGCGTAGTCTTTTACTACCTTTTCTCGGTGGCTTTAGCCACGTTGGTCGCGCGCCGAGGGAACGAAAGAACGAACGAACGAAAGAAGAAGAGAGCGAAGGTAAAGCCCTTCCATAGCGTAGAATATTGGACATCGCCGCGAAAACGAGAGGTGCGCGCGTATCGGGACCGGTTAAAAATTCTGTCGCCGACTCGTCGAAGCCAGCGAGAAACGTTTCGCTTCGCGAGTCGCTTTGTACGTCTCGATGCGTTTTCCTTGTATCTGCTCGGAAGAAGTGGAATCGACGTTCGAGCGGTTAACGTCGCGGGCAGGACGCGGAGCGTCGGTCACTGAAAGAAACCCTCCATCGCGTGTGTCACCGGTGTCACTCGCGGCGGGATCGAACCGTACCGACGACGACGACCACGGAACGCTATCTCGAATCATGGTCGACGAACCCGATGGAGGAGGATTCTTCCAAGCCGGTGAATCTCTTCTCCGACCCGATTTGCTCGAACAACGAAAAACCTCTAAGCACCGGTGGGAATTCGTGCAGAGGAATCTGCTCGTTCCGCGGCTGTCGTCGCGTTCTGCCGAGTTAGGCCTGCAAGATGGAACGAAGCCTTAGAAGATGCACCGAGCATAGCGATGCGATGCGATGCGACGCGACGCGATGCGATGCGGAGCGATAATCCTTGTTCGTTCGTTAATACCTGCGGTATCGGTGCCCCTGAGTCGGGTATTAGTTCGGGTCGGGTTTCTATAAATGAAATTAAAGCGACAACAGCAAAATTTACGAGCAACCGTAACCGCCATCGATCAAGTTTTACGCGGCAAGGGTCGCGGACGCTGCTCCAACGGTAGCCGGACGGTTTCGAACGGAAGAAGCTAGACGGCAAGATTTACAATGGAACGCGGAGTATACAAATCCCGGCGATCGGGCAATAAAGAACGCTCGGTGTGGCGTGTCGTTACGCGAACAACATTGATTTTCCGGGAGGTTAAGGACATCGTAAACTGCAACTACCACGTGACTTTACATAGTCGACTCGACGAAACCAGACAAGTCGAGACGAGACGAGACGAAACGAGACGAGACGAGACGAGACGAGACGAGACGTAATGGAACGGAACGGAACGGAACGCGACGCGACGCGTTCTCTACCTAATCCGCCGATTCGAGAAATCTTGAATTTGTTTTAGCGTTCTCCCGTTCTTCGTTCTCTCGTCGCGTTGTATCTTACGTTCGCGTATCGCGCAGACGACGCAAGACCAATCTGTTTTCGGCTGCTTCGACCCACGTTAAATCTCGAAGAATCCTGCCGAAAAACATTGGGAGGCGAGCGAATTAATCGCGGGATGGCGGTAACGCGGAACAGTGGGGTGTAACGCAATTTAACAGGCTTACCTCTCTACTCGATAAACCCTCTATCTCGTTAGCCGATGGCGAATGCAACTTGTGACCCACATGCACGCGACGATTAAATCCAACTAAGCTCTCGTTCTTACGACTATAAGAGCGTGGACAGTTCGTTTTCAACGACTAACTTTTCGTTCGCTGGACGTGCATTGTCGGATTGTTGGACCTTAATTCGGTGGCTCGTATGACGTGGCTCGGACGAGTACATGGCGACCGTAGATCGTATACGGTTCGTTTGAAACGATCTCCCGTTGCTGTTTATCGGAGACCTCTTTGCTGTACGCTCGTTGTTGTCGTTCCGTGTTCCAACGCGATGTCGATGCCGATGCCGATGCCGATGCCGATGTCTATGTCGATGTCGATGCAGATGCACAGCACGCACGTGCACGCACAGACAGACAGACAGACAGACAGAGAGAGAGAGAGAGAGAGGAAGAGAGACAGGCAGGCACGATATATCAAGATGCTTTGCAAAGAAAGGGGAAACGTTGGTTCTTAAACGTGTTTCATCGCGACACGTTGACTCGCGTCGACACGCGGGCTATCTCTCAAAACCAACGAGTCGCGTTCCTTCGCTCGAAGCATCCAAAGCCGGTCCCGAATCGCAACGTTTCTTCCACGATAAACGCCCCGGCACCCCCTCCCTTCGTTTCGCGGGCACTTGGACGACGATCAAACAAAAATTCGGAATACGTCGTGCGACGACTCGAACGCGACCCGCGATCTCGGTCGGTCGTCGTTCGACGACCGACAAACGACCGATGAACCTTCAACGATCGACTCGTGCGGTGGATAATCTCTGTCGCAATCTATTGTTGTCATCGACTGGAGAAAAGAAACGGCGAGACACGATGTCACGAGGACAGCAGCACTCTGCGTGCCGAACGATTCCTCCGTACTGCGTCCGAGTCGAGCACCTACCTAGTCGAGTCGTCATCGAGGACTCGACGCAGGCGCCTCGAGTAAAACCACCCCCTGTAACCCGCAAACTCGATCGCTTCCATCCCCTTTGGCTCGGCCAGGGGGTGAACATCCGCGGGTCGAGCGCGCTGTACCATACCGTACCCTGGAGTATATGGACAACGATAGACGGCGGAGCCAACTCGATCGACGACGACTCTTTTATAATACATGATCGAACTCGGCTTCGAAAGGGACTTGGCGCGGATCGTTCGTGTTTTCCTTGCACGTGGACGACGAGAAGACGACGCTTCGCACCGCTTGCGAGCGTGCACCGGTGATCGATCCACGGGAAACGATCGGTTTCGCGAAATAATTTCGCATTCTAGAACGCGCATAGCTGCGGGGAGGATGGGGGATGGATCTGGCATAGGTTGTTCCGCACCGGACTGGTACGAAACAGCTTCTGAGTCGGTTGCTCCGGCGGAACAACACGGGTAAAAGGTTGCACATGCGCCAGCGTCGGTCCCCATGGAAACGGGATGCGAGCGACCGCGTGCGAATGCGTATTGATTACTCCACTCTTGCTTCATTCCGCGATCTCTTGGTCCTCGTTGTATCTCCTCCTCCTTCTCCTCCCTCTTTCCACCAACCCTGGTTGGTTTTCTCCTCTATTTCCGCGGCTTCTTCTCTTTCGGTTCGTCCGCGCAACAAATCTTTTCCGTTTCGTCAACGACCTTCCCCCCATCCGTTCAACGAATCAACCACCGCGATATCGCATCTGCCCGCGGACTTCGCGGACGACCATCGTTTGCGCGCGAGGTTGCTCGATTCGCGGACAAACGACGCATTCGGGAATTCTCGAAAAATCGCGCTAGTTTGGTGGTTGCCTCGCTGTCGCGTATCCACCGCGTTTATCGGCGAGATCCATCGGCGAAACGAAGAAGTTACCTTTTCGAAACAGCCTTGAGCAGAACCGTGGACAAAATTCAAGATATGACGCAACGAGATCCATTTCGACCGCCGTAAATATCCAGGCGGAACAAATTATTCCAACGTATTTTGCAACGTCGGAAGCTACGCTCGAAGGGAGCGCCGCGCCGAACGGACGCGAGCAGGCCTTCGGAAACTTTGAAAGAGGAAACGCAGAGTCGGTCGTAGGTACAGGCCGTCGTCGAGATCCTTTTGCAATGAAAATAAACTGGCTCGACGAGATCGCCGTATTTTCAACCGGGCGACGAGAAAGTGGACGAGATAGAGAAAAAGGCATACCCGCGCGACACGCGTTTCGAACTTCCGGGAAAATGTAGTACCACTCCACGGGGTTAATTAAGAGACTCGCCAGCGGGAACGCGCGCGCGTAATCTGCTTATTATTCGAATATAATCGAGATTTCTCGCGCGTACCGTTTAAACGAGCAGGGGGTCATGCGTTTCGCGAAGCAGCACCGGTCGTCTCGTTCGCGGAACGAGAAACTTCTCGATCCGTTTCGCGGTCGTATTAATTACCGCTTTCGAAGCACCGTTCAATTTTATACGAAACCTCGGTTTCGCTAGCCGCATCGCCTTTGATCGAACAGTCGGCGCGACCATAGAAGCGCCGTCGACTCGCTCGCCGACCACTTTATTTTCACCGACACACTGCCGTGCACCGTTTTGTCACACTTTGTAGTTCACAGGGACGCAACCAAACCATCGCGGTCTCTTGTAACTCTTGTAAACGGCGTTTCCTTTGTATCTTACCTTCGAGTTTCCGTCGAACGACCGCGTAGACATCGATCAACGAGTCGATCGAAAAGCGATCGATCGGTCGATGGATCGCGAGAACGCGCGAATCCTGGTGGTCGCGGAGCAGCAACAGCGATCGGCGAGGAGGACCAACGGATGGGTCGTAGCAGTCCTGAAGGGTAGACGTGCGACGATTCCCCATGCGTGAACGCACTATAAAAAAGGTGAAACTTTTCGAAGGAAAGAGTCACTTTCGCGCGGTCGTCTCGTCGAAGACCAGGGCCAGAGTTCGCGTCGGTTTCCACCAGATTCGTTCCAAGAGATACCAAACTTTTTTCGATCATCGTTCGAATCCCTCGTCGCCATGGCGCTACCGCGACTCGCTCTCGTTTCCTTGCTGGCGACGCTCGTCTGCTGCGCGTACAGCGAAAAAAGTAGAGACAGCGGTGGCTCGACTGCCGAAGTACCGACGAAAGACGATAGAAACGCTTCGAATCCGCAACGTTCGTTCAACAACGACACCGAGGCGTACGACGGAAGCTCGGGGAAGCGATGGAGAACGGCGACAGTTCATCGCTCGGAGTCCGATTCGAGAGATAAGTTGCATAATTTAACACGTTAAGCACCACGCCGAATTTCTGTGCAGTTCTGTTCAAGCCACGGTTAGCCGCCAGGCGGGCCTTGCCGGGCCGCTCGCCAATAGACGAATCAGAGTATAAACAGTCGAGTAACGTAATGCGCTTAACGTCTTAAGCAGAACTCTCAAAATCTAGGGTAGTGTTTCAGGGGACTTCAGGAAGCTACCTTTTATCAACTCCATTTTCGCCATTGATCGCCCCGACATTTCAAAGTCGTGCCACGGCTGCAATTCGATTCCGATCGAGCTGAAATTTGGCATACACTCTGCCTACCCATCTAGAAAAGTGTAGCCAAAATTACAAAAGAATCGGAGACCTAAAGATTTTTCGCGATTTTAAGAAGGGGTATACCTTCAATATTTACCGATTTTGTGGCAATATTTGGCAAAACTTTGAAGTCGTGCCCCGGCCAAACTATTAGAGCTATCGACATGAACCAAACGCGAAAATCTTCCTCAAACCTTCCTCTTTAAAAAGAGCTCCCACAATTTAGGTTAGCATTTCAGGGAAATCCAGGGAGCTTCGTTTTATCAACCCCAATTTTTCCCAATTTCACCATTGCTCGCCCCGACATTTCAAAGTTGCGCCACGGCTGCAATTCGATTCCGATCGACCTAAAATTTGGCATACACTCTCACCGAGCGACTAGAAACGTGTTCCCAAAATTTCAAAAGAATCGGAGACCTAAAGATTTTTCACGATTTTAAGAAGGGGTATACCTTCAATATTTAGCGATTTTGTGGCAATATTTGGCAAAACTTTGAAGTCGTGCCCCGTCCAAACTATTAGAGCTATCGACATGGTTCCACTGGCAAAATCTTCCCCATACCTTCCTCTTGAACACGTTAAGCGGCACGCCGAATTTCTGTGCCGTTTCGTTGAAGCCACGGTTAGCCGTCAGGCTGGCCTTGCCGGGCCGCTCGCCGATAGACGAATCAGAGTATAAACAGTCGGGTAACGTAACGCGCGCCGCGATAGCAGAACGAAAAATCTGTCGCCGGTCCGTAGGGACCGACGAGGCCTGAACGGAAAGTCCAGCGCTTAACAGGTTAAAGAATCGTTGCTCGATACGCAGTGGCATGCTTCACGATCGATTCGATTTCGCAAGTTCCAGCTGTTGCGGACCCAGACAGGTTTCCGGCGCATCGACGCGACCCGACGCGTACCGCGGCAAGATCTCGACGGACGTTGATCGACGCTCTACACGATACGGCGAACGCGTTCCAGTCGACAGGTACCGATCCTAGTTTGTTGCCGGACAACGAACGTCCTCGGAATGGAGATTTTTCAACTGGGAGACGATCGGATTGTTTCTAGATACGGATGGCAAGCTCAAGGACAGCCTCCGGATTCGAACGGAATCGTCGCTCGGCGACCCGGAAGCGGAAGCGGAAGCGGTAATCACCCTGGCAGCGTACTCTACGAGGGAAGTCACGCGGGTGATAGGTAACCGATCGATCGGACGTCGGTTCGACTCGCGTCTCGACCGGATCGCTGAACGAGCTCTCCTTTGAACGTTGCACAGGTTCGCTTTCCGTCCGAGTTACGGAAGCGACAGTTTGCCGATTCGCAGACCCGCTGGCTACGAGACTGGAATTTCTTCCGGAGGGTACGGCTACGGCGGTGGTGGTTACGGAGGATACGGCGGCGGTGGCAAACCATCGAGTTCCAGCGGATCGAGCGCGAGCAGTGGTTACGGAGTTTCGGGATCGCTCGCCAACGGCGATGAATTCGGACCAGTGGAACCGAGTTATCCGGAAGGAAACGTTCCCTCGGTTCCAAACATTCAGACGCAAAAGGTATTGCGCGAAACGCCTTTCTCTCCCTACCTCTCTCTCTGGTTTCGCGTGCACTTATTTTCACGTGTTTCGTAGGCTGTGGCGTTGAAAGCATTGGCCGGCGTTGCTCTGATCGGAGCAGCGGCCGCGTTGGCCACGAATCCCGTTCTGCTTCCGATCGGTATCGTATCCGGCCGAAAGAAACGATCGAATCTACCAACGGAAGAAGAGGATGCTCGTCTACGATATATTTCGAGGATCGCCGACGGTTTCAAGGTACCTTTGCCGTTCTCGACGATATCTACCAGCGGTATTTTCCGCAGTGATTCGGACTAGATCCGTTGCCTTTATAACTTGTTTCGTTGCAGGATTTCAAACGATATTCTCGATCGAGAGGCTAGGAGCATCGTCCCCTTTAAAGAAAGGGTTACAGCTACGAATACGGTCATGACCGATAAGCGCGAATCGAGCAGAATCGATCGTACGTACGCACGGTAGATTTTCACTTATTAATCGTACATGTTGTTTGGTAACGTTCGAAACGAGAATGGCAATAAACGATTTCACGCGAAGGAAACGTTCGATGATTCTTTATCGAGGGTGTTGCGCAGTCTGTCGTCTGTGGAAAAGCCGAGACAAAATTTCCAACTGTGGGATCCTCTCGTATCCTTCCGCTATCCGTTCCTCTAGAAGTAGGGTAGAAACAACCTCTTACCGCATCTCAGCCGCCTCTTACCGCTTGGCCAGCATTTTGTTGTTTCGAATCGAAGGAACAACCAACGGGAACAGAATGTACGTGTTTTGTAGCGGTTTTAATCACGAGACCGATACTAAACTCGGATGCAGGAGCATCTGTGATCTAGACAGGCAACACGTAGGGAAAAATGAACTGACATCTCGACTCGATGAAGGACCTGAACGAAGTGTCTTGCAAGAGGGGAGAGCGTTCTCTCTCTTACCGCCTTCTTCCTCGACTCGAGGCGTACTGCTGCCAACTGCGTGTCGGCGATTCCCCTGGGGACGGCCTAAGGGAGCGGCGCATGCGCGGAACAAATTCCCTACAGTTTTTGGTCCGGTAGCGCCTTCTCGGAGCAAATTGGTCAAACTCCTGTTCCAGCCTGCGGTTTCGGCGTACGGTAATGAGGAATACACGGAGTTTCGGTCCGCCGAGTGCAGCACCGTTGCTCGAGAAAAAGTTGGGGCGTCGAAACACCGACCACCGAACGTTCGCTCTCGTTTCCTCTCTACTCGCTAATAATGTACACGTGACATTGAGCCAAGGAGTGAGGGTACCATGAAACTGACGTGTCCTTAATAGAAAACAACGTGGCAACTACGAATCGGTTTAACTTTAATTTTCTAGTTGAGCGAATTTACGGTACGAAATTGATCCAGGAATTTACTCGATAATCGTGACGTTCGACGAAGCAGCGTCGAGGTCTTATCAACGTCGTACGAAGCATCGTTGTCGCTGCACAGGACGCAAAGCATCGAGGTTATACGCTGTACGCTAACGAGTCCACGTCAATGTTTATAGTTATCGGAACGCATAAATAATTAATATTGTTATTGTGCAATTCGTCTGTTCCGACATCGGAGAATGACTATGTGATATTCGATCGACAGATGCATGTCCGTAACGTTGCCGCTGTACACCGATCGACGGCAGCAACGGTCTAACACATGAAACGCTCGGTACCGTTGGTTGAAGTAAACCCGGTAAAATCAGGAAGTTGACGCGCGTGCGAGTGGAACGTCCGTTCCGTTTACAAGTTGATTCGGTTAACGATCCTCGATCGTTCACATTATTCCGCATGCGTACGAGAAGAAAAATGTCAAAGGACGAGAGCATGGACGATGGGCTTTTAAGGCCCTACCATGTGCAGCAGGAGCCTTCGAATTTACGGGGTGACAAGAGAAATATTGTTATACTTTTATTTTTATACTTGTTGCAAGGCATACCCCTCGGTCTTTGCGGCTCCATTCCCATGCTGCTACAAAACAGAAAAGTTTCGTATCGTCAACAGGTAAAGTTCGTTCGATCGTTTCCATAGTCCGTAAGACGAAACGTTATAGCGTTCACGTTTGTCCTTAGGCCGAATTCAGTTTCGTTCAATGGCCTTTTTCGTTGAAGCTGCTTTGGGCTCCGATAGTAGATTCCGTGTTCTCCAGAAAATTTGGAAGGAGGAAAACGTGGCTGATTCCTACGCAGTATTTAATGGGGTTTTTCATGCTGCTACTGTCTAGCCATATAGATCATTGGTTGGGCAACGGGAACCTCGACCCCAACATAGGTATGTTGACCGTGATGTTCTTCGTGTCCAACGTCCTAGCCGCGACTCAGGATATCGTGGTGGACGGATGGGCTCTGACCATGTTGAAAAGGTGCAACGTGGGTTACGCGTCCACTTGCAACAGCGTAGGACAAACCGCCGGTTACTTTATCGGATACGTGCTTTTCATGGCGTTGGAGTCGGCCGAATTTTGCAATACCTACCTAAGATCCGTTCCTTCCGACGAGGGTATATTGACGCTGTCCGGTAAGGAATATTTAAAAGAACCGCATTTCGACGGACGGCGATTCTATCTTGCGTCCTTTTCTTACACAGGTTTCCTTCGTTTCTGGGGTTGGATTTTCGTGATAGCAACCACTTTACTCGCGTTGTTTAAACACGAGGGGGTCGAGAAGGTGCACAAAAACGAGGAGCTAAGCGCGGACATCAAACACGCTTACAAGTCGCTTTGGAACATTGTCAAATTACCGTCTATAAAGACCATCATCGTGCTTTTGTTGACCGCCAAGGTGGAGTAACGTATTTGTACGCAAACGCGTGCAAAATTGAAAAGTAACACGGCGTTGTCGACGATTGCAGATAGGATTCTCCGCCTGCGACGCGGTGACGGGTTTGAAACTGGTAGAAGCCGGTATACCTAAGGAAAAGATTGCCCTGATGGCAGTTCCGATGATACCTCTTCAGATACTGTTGCCACTGGCGATCTCGAAGTACACGGCTGGTCCAAAACCGATGGACGTGTACATAAAAGCAATGCCCTATAGGTATAGCAGGAACGATAAGAAAACGATCGCGCGTTTCGTTGCCGAAAAAGAGAACGAGCAAACCCTTAACACGCATTTGTCATTGATTGTATAGATTAGCTTTTGGACTGGTAGCAGCGTTGTTGGTATGGATAACACCGTACGTGATAATCGGTGGATACGTACCAGCGTACTATTTCATTGGCCTGGTGGGTCTCTACTTTGTACATCAGGTACGATGGAAAGACGACGCGTCGGCGTACAGAGACACGGCTAGCAGGCTCGACGAACGTACGATAATCGAATATTGGTTTTTTCCGTCTAGATTTTCACCAGTAGCATGTTCGTGGCATCTATGGCGTTCTTCGCGAAAGTTAGCGATCCTGCCGTCGGTGGCACGTACATGACGTTATTGAACACCGTCAGCAATCTGGGGGGCAACTGGCCAGCAACGGCAGCTCTATGGTTCGTCGATTCGTTAACGTTGCGGCAGTGTAGCACCGATCCTTCGAACGACTGTAGCACAATTTCGAAGAGAGAGGTTGGTTGGCTCGCGTCCTATATTCCAAATTCTCGAAAATACGATATGTCTATCGCGGGTGCTCTAACCCCACGCTCTCCGTACAATCGTTTCCATTTTCAGCTATGCTCGAACACGCGCGACGGCGTCTGCGACATGCAGCTCGATGGCTACTACATCGAAAGCGTTTTATGTTTGATCATCGGTCTGGCTTGGCTGAGGTGGGGCCGACGGAGAATCGAAGTACTGCAAGCGAGACCGATGTCCGCTTGGAAAGCTACTCTTTCGAGGTAGAACGAACAACAGTATTGAATCGACGTTGAGCATTGCTATCACGGTACCTGTAATTACGTTAAGAAGTTGTGTAAAGAGATGTTCATTCGTTTACGCGTACTCGGGTCGCGCATCGATCGTATCCGGCGTTCGGATCGTTTCCCGCACATTTACGAAGTGTTCCAAACTTTTTAGCGCAACATGAGAAATTAATCGTGCCCCCTTTTTCCGGTTCGCGTTTGTTCATTTTCTAGCTCTTTCGTTCGGAAAGCAATTTCTGTTGGAACGAAATCAGAAATCGAACGTTCGTACGGACGACTCGCGACGAATATTTCAGGTTCGATCGTTACGAAAAATTTTCGCGATACGCTAATTTACACGTTCGGCACAATCTTTATACCAAACAAGTACTGCGTTCATTCCAGAAATAATTTTCCGCGTCCGTGGCAATTTCTCGAAAATTCGTCGACGGCGCATCGTTCGAATCACAGACATTCCGTGGCCTAATGTAGGTATTCGGATGTTGCATGGTCGCGTACGGTGCATTACGAAACCGTGTTATCCTTCCATGAAGGTTAATCGGTTTATTTACATTGTAAAATATATATAGTATATTACACTTGTTCAGATTTTGCGGTACTTCTTATTGGTATTGAACGGTTCGCGAATCCTATCGTTGGAATTATTCACAGTACTTATTCGGAATCATGTATTTATAGAAATATATATATGTTATGTATAGATATATATATACATATATATATATACATAACTACCTAGGTAACATTAATAAAAGTTTTCCATACGAAGAAACTCGATTGTTGCAGCACCTACACCGTATCCGCGTAGTTTTCTATGCGTCCTGTAGTTGCCTTCGCGTTCGTGGTCGAAATCGGTTCACTTAACCGCTCGAACGGACACACCGGTGTGGAGCAGTAAGAAAAACTCGAGCAATTATTTTTATACAACAATCGATTATTTATTGCGTACACTATCCGATGACGAGGCAAGAAAACCGGGAGAAACGTATCTACATCGCGTGCACTTAAATACTATCTGTAACAGCTATTATATAATTTGCACGGAAACCCATCATCGAAGATACCGAAGCACGTGTTCGCGAGGTGACATTCGATCATGTCGAGAGACGTTGGAACACGCGTGTCGGCTGTTTCTTGTCCGTCATTTGCAGCAATCCGATCGGGGATCTACCTTTCCGTCTTCCTTGCGATTCGTTGTCCTTTTCTTTGGAAGTTTCGTCCCGGAATGCACGAGCTCGTGCACCGTGATCGGTTTGTCCGTCGATCGTGGGGGAGATACGTTTGCTTTTTCCGAAGCGACGACCGTGCGAAAAGCGGTAGCACGTTGATTATCTACCTCTGCCGTCGCTGCTCCTGCCTCCGCTTTCGACACGAGCATCCGTTCGATCTGTCGAAAACGTCGTAACTTTTCATTGTACGTCGTCGAGGAACGATCGAACGTAGAACGTACTTACGGTTTTGACGAAACGCGCGTTCGCGTCTGTGTCGAGACGAGGTATGTCGTCGTGCGGCGACAAACTTTCGGATTCGCAACTGTTCGCGTTTCGTACATGGACGGAGCCTAAAATCACCGCGGTCAGAAGCAGCCTCGCGAACATGTTGTAAACACAGCGAAATAGCGTTTCGTTTCAAGATATTCGGCGATTCTGAAAATGTCGTTCGCCAAGCCTACCGTTTTATGCGAACCGCTGCTTCGACGTTGTTTGCGAATTCGTGTAATTTCTCGTCGATACGTCAAATAAGCATCGTTGCAGAGACGTGTTTCCCGATTAGGAAAAGATTTGCCGCGCTCGCTCGTTTCCTTGCAAGAACGATCGGGATTATTGTCGGCGAATAAACTTCATTTTCCAATGGTAAACATTCTATTCGAAGATAATACCAGTGCGATACACCGACGATAACTTTGGTACCACCGCTACGTAGATTTACGTATACATATATACACTCGTGAAACGCGCATAACGAATCGTTGCAGCTAATCGTACTTGACGCGCAACAACGAATAAACGCACGTATACCACCGTGCGCGTGGAATTTGTACGATCATTGTCATCTAATGTACAGAAAGCTTCCAAAAACTATACACGCGATCTGGAAAATTTCGGGTATACACACATATATTTATATATGTATACAGAATGTCCCAAAAGTAATTTGACAGCGGGAAATGAGGGGTGCCTGAGGTCATTTCAAGCTACTTTTTCCTTAGTGAAAATTCAATCTGCGCCTTTGCACGGCTTTCCAGCAGGCGCGCGAGCAGAAGTCAGAGAACGCGAACTTTCCCAATTGTTTTTACTACGCGACGATAATAATTTTAAGAAAAACGCTGTCGATTCTTATTTCAGAATGTCTAAAGAATAATCACTAATTTTTCAAATTCGAAATAATAAAGAATTTAGCCGTGTCAGCCGTTTTAATTTTCTGGTATGCATGACATCTCACGCCGTACCACATGAAATTTTTCTACGATACGTACTGTGAAGATAAACAATAAGTAACCCCGTCGAAATACGTAAACGATATTTTAATTTAAATAATTCTGTATCCGAACAGAATTCAACGAACGATCCGCAAAACTAATTTAATAATAGATAATCGCGTTAATCACAAGCCGTTGGAAATTCTCCGCGCTCGACATTCTCTAATGTCATTCTCGACACGCTACAGTAAATATCGCACGGAGCTGAGAATTTCAATAACAACACCACGGTCGGGCGAGTCGGTCGCTGTTGAATCGACAACGATTCAATCCCCTTCCTTTAATCGCGCGGGCCCGCAAAGTGGGGACAACGGGTCGTAAAAAAGCTCCACGACTCGTCGTGGCGAGAAGTCCCGGGATGACGTAGAGGCCCTACGTCAGCAGGTAGGCATGCCATTGTTCTCTCGGGTAAATTCACGGTTTTGCTCAGGCATAAGACTTTTCGATCGGCTGAAACGACCCTGCTACGCGAGCGACCGGGGTGGGAGCAGCTTGTATGCGGGGTGGGAGAAGGTAGCTACGGAGTTGTCTTCGGGGCGTAAGACTGCTCGAACGATATTGGGATCTTCCCGTTCTCGACCAAATTCCGCAAACGGCCCCGCAGCTCCTCCAGGCTTTCCGATTTCACCTTCTTTTTCCTCTTGTACTTCGCGTCTTTTACTTATCGTTTATTTTCACAGTACGTGTCGCAAAAGAATTTCATGCGGTACGCGTGAGATGTTATGCATACCAGAAAATTGAAACGGCTGACACGGCTAAATTGTTTATTATTTCGGATCGGAAAAATTAGTGATTATTCTTTAGACATTCCGAAATAAGAATTAACAGCGTTTTTCTTAAAATTATTATCGTCGCGTAGTAAAAAAAATTCGGAAAGTTCGCGTTCTCTGACTTGTGCTCGCGGCCTGCCCGGCGGACAGTCGAACGCTCTCGTTGGCCAGTCATTTTTCGACCATAACTCGTTAACAAAGCCGCAGATTGAATTTTCGCTAAGGAGAAAGTTGCTTCAAATGACCTCGGGAACCCATTTCCCGCTGTCAAATTACTTTTGGGACATCCTGCATATATATATATATGTATATAAATTCTCTATAGTTCCTGCAGCTGCGGTTGTGCGCAACGGATTTTGAACGTCGCGCGAAGGGTGAATCGCTTCGAAAGGACTAATCGAAACGCTGCTACGTTCAACCCTCGAACGATTCACTCTGGAACGATATTTCTTCGCGCGCGTGAATTTGTACGATGCAGTTACGATTTTACAACAGCGTTCTCCGTTCGAGCGTAAGTCGGTAACGATCTCTCAAATATTCGTACTCGGATACTTTCTCGGTGGAACAACGAAAACGACTGTTAATCGTAAGATGCGACGCTTTGCGAACGAGTCGACGATTTCGATCGATTACAAAATCGTTTTGTATTGTCAATAACATCGCAACTATTGCGTGTATACCTGGTTTTGCGCGTTCGCGACTGCTCGACATTTTCGAACCAAGCGGTCGAAGAAGTTCGTCGAAGATTCGATCGCATCGCAACCTAATGCAACTGGAATTGCTGAACTCTGCTATTGTACTATACATATGTATTGTCTCGTAAACTTTCGCTCTTACTTATGTATGAAAATATGGAACCAAAGTTTAGTTCAACGCGATCAACGCGCGTTCGTAAAATATAGGATCGAAAGGAGAACGTAGAAACTTGTGCGTAACGAAATACAAGTAACGACTCTAATGCTCTCTGGGAAAATTCTCTAAATAATCGAACGACCGGTTGATCCCTAAGGACAAAGCGAGACAGAGAGATATACGCGTGTACCGGAATTTTCAAAGATTCTCTCTCTCTCTCTCTCACTTTTCTTTCTCTCCCGCTCTGTACCAACGTATTAAGAAATACTGATAAAGAAAACGACGACCGTATTTCACGCCACCGACAGAAATATCGTAACGCGATTTTGATAAATTACCCGCAATCTACTAGCGAACCAAATCGTCGTCGTTCAAGATCGGAAGCTTATCGGTTTTCTGATTGACGCGCAACGTCGCGCCCCATCTAGCGCCCCTTCCTGCTTCCGAGGTCGCCATGAGAATCGAATACGAATTCGGAGTAGCTGCCTCTTTGCTATAGTGAATCCCGTAGAGACAATAGATCAGCATTCCTGTAAAGTACAAGTTATAACTCACACCCGATTGGTCGGACGGATCGCAAGACTCACCGACTATCATCCACACGAGAAACCGTAGCCAAGTTAAGAGGGACAAGTGAAACATCAATCCCACGTTAAACAGTATGCTCAGCCCTGGCACGAGAGGCACCATGGGCACTCGAAATTTGCCGGTGCTACGGTTCTGTTGATGCGCGCCGATCACCAGCAAACCTGCAACATCATCGCATCGTCGCAAGTCGATTTACGAACGCGTTACGCGTTTCGCGTTTAGCCGGATACGGTCGTAATACTTGCTTCCGATCAAGAGAAGAACCACGTTCGCCACGCTGAAATAGTCTCCGACGCTCCAGGACGCGGCGCACGTCTGGGTTATCAAGATGATCAACGCGCAGAGAGCAACGCAACCGATCGTGTAGACCATCACGCAACCGTCCACGACGTTCCCGGGTTTGCAATTTCCCAAAACCTTGACCAACCAGGCGTACCGCGGCTTCAGTTTGCCAGCACCTTCGCCGGAACAGAGCAGCTGCGAAAAAGGAAAGAAATGGTACGGGTGAAACGTCTCGAAAACAGCGACCAGCAAAGGGTCGAGATCGATTTACTTCGGACTCGGCGGACGTAACGCTGTTGCAATCGCTGTTGGAGTCGGCACTCTCCGTGGGCGGTGACTGCAAACTGTTCGGAGTGCCGGCGTTCGAGGGCGAGGAGGACGTCTGTTTCTCGGGCCGGTACCTCAGTACGATCACGCTGACCGAAACGATGGTGTACGCCAGAAAGGTACCGATCGACATGAATTCGACCAGATGCTGGAGATCGAACAGCAAAGCGATCAACGCGCTGAAGGAGCCACCGATGGCCAGGTTCAGAACCGGAACTTGCGTGCGTTCGCTTATGTGTCCGAGAAAGCTGAACAGCAAACCGTCGTTCGCCATGGCGTACATCGTTCGCGGCAGCGAGAACAGGGAGCCGAAAAGCGTCGTCGTCATTCCGCACAGTGCTCCGACGCTGAACGGGCAAACGATCGTGTGATCCGTTTCGCAGCGATTACAACGTACTCGACGGAGTTAGGTATCGTCGATTCGAACGTCCGACCCACCAAGCAACCCACCTGATCACGTATTTCGCCCATGGAATTCCTCTCGACGAGAACGCTTCGGGAAGGGCCGCGGTCGGATTGATGTTCCAATAGGGCACGACCAGCGTCAAAGCCGCTCCGACCATCACGTATCCGACGGTGACGATGGCCATCGAGATGATGGTTGCTCGCGGTATGCTGTATCCGGGATCGCGCGCCTCCTCGCCGGAAGTCGCGATGGAGTCGAAGCCCACGAACGCGTAGAAGCACGTTGCCGCTCCTGATCGGTAAGCGGAGAGCGGTCAGAGAACATCGATCGTCGTGGATCAAAGATAAAAAAGCGAAAGCCGTTGGGATAGACTACCTGCCAGCACGCCGCTGAAACCGTACGGTAGAAATCCTCCGTTCTCGTTGCTCCAATTGGAGACGTTCGCGTACGCGATGCCCAAGCCGATGACCAGTGCCATCACGCCTAGGTTCACTATGGTCAGCAGAGAATTCACCGTGGCCGAACACTTGACTCCCAGCGCGAGCAACATGGCGTAAGCCAGGCACAAACCACCGGCCAGGAAATCGGGATAATTTCCCAGCGGTTCTCCCATGGTGTAGCCGTGCATCGCGTGCCGAGTGAAATTGCTGATCGACCCTCCTGCCAAGGAATCAACGTATCCGCTCCAGGCTCTGGCAACGGACGCCGCGCCTGTTCGGCAACGGCAAAACTAGCATGAGATCGAGATCGAAATCGAGCCGACGGCCGAACCACCAAATTTTACCGATCATGTGCTCCAGGATAATGTTCCAACCGATGACGAACGCCCAGAATTCGCCGACGGACACGTACGTGTACACGTACGCGCTTCCGGCTTTCGGAACCCGTGCACCGAATTCCGCGTAACATAGCGCCGCTAACAGGGACGCCATTCCGGCGAACAGAAAGCTTAGAATTACTCCTGGACCGGCGGTGTCGTGCGCGACTGCTCCTGTCAACACGTAAATTCCGGCGCCAACCATATGTCCGACACCTGGAACGTAAACGTTGATCGTTCGTGTAATCGGTGCACGCGTATCGCGTACCTCCCGACGACGACGACGACGGAGCTTCCGCGTCTCTTCGGCTGGTAACCGTTATCGCGAAAAAATACGCGCGCATATCGTGACCAGCGGTCGCATCCTTGACATCGTCCGGTCGCAAAAGGTTTTGCGCGCTACTTACCCAACAACGTAATGTCGAACGTGGAAAGACATCTTTTCATCGGAGTCTCGAGCAAATCACCTTCCAGCTTTTTCCTGCGATTCATCTTGGTGCATAAGCCGGACATGACGTGTCCGAGGATCATCCGGCGAACCGATGGCATATTCTTGTTGTTTTCTACGATCAATTACACGTAATCAGCTGCGTTTCGTTCTTGTAACCGACGATCGTGCTCGAACGACGCGAAAAAATTTTCAGAGGCTACCGCGTCTCGCGTCTCGCGTCTCCCTGTCGTATCCTCGAATAAATCGACAAAGAGAATTCGCGAGGACGGACGAAGGCCGACAGGAGTACTGTTCGGAGAACGCAACGATGTAAGGCCAGGTCGGTTGCGCGTCGTTCTGCTACTTACAGAATTGCGTTTGTGCGTTTCCGATCCAAAAGTCTCCGGCGAAAGTCGAGAGTCGTTGTAACGAAGCGTCAACCGTAAATGTATGAGATCACAGCGGACGTTGAAATCTACGAAGTCGCATGGCGCCTCCGCGCTAGCACGCAAACTCGGAAATTCGATCGATTCAGCAGCGATGGAACTATTTATGTAACTCGAACAATATCAATGAAACAAATTTTGTTAATCCTCCCTCGGAGAGTGATTTATCGTTCTTCGATCGCCACGATTATCGTCCCGTCGAATTCGATTCGTTCCTTCGACTCGATGAAAATTCAAAAAAAATCAACCAACGAATATTTCGTGTTTTCTTCGAGAACGGAAAACTCTCGCAAACGATACGATTTTTCGTTTCCGAAACGTCGTCTACTTGGCTGTTTTGCTATATTGAAATTTTTAAAACCGCGGATATTCTAGTCAACTCAAGATCCCTACGAACGATCGAACGAATCGAACGAATCGAACGAATCGAACGAATCGAACGAATCGAACGTTAAGCCGGTGAAACGCGTCACAGGCGAGACTGTAACGCAAAAACTTTGCTTTCGAACAGGCTGATTTTCACACCGTTCTCGGATCATGGGATTTATGAAAAGTTTCAACGCATTCTCTCGACATTTCGAAACATACGTTCGACGCAGTTTTTTACCTTTGGTTCTCGGTTCTCTCCTGTAGATGGCGACACTGTTTACCTTTTTGGACTAGTTTCGCGTTATCTCGTTAAATATCTCTCGGAATGTTTAGCGGAATCGGTTCGACGCATTAGAATCTCTCGAACATTCTCCCCGTGCTCTTTGATTATTTCATGTTGCATGTTCTAAAGTTTCCACGAGTTACGTGTTCTTGCAAGGTTCGTGCCTATCGGGCGCTTTAGTTCCGACATTCCAACGTTAGATGGTAAGGGCGTTTCGGTCTTTGTAGCGGTTTTAATCACGAGACCGATACTAAACTCGGATGCAGGAGCATCTGTGATCTAGACAGGCAACACGCGGGGAGAAATGAACTTCACGAGAAATAACGTAACAAGCAACTCTTTATTAGCTGAGTAAAAATGGACATCTCGACTCGATGAAGAGCATGAACGAAGTGCCTTGCAAACGGGGAGAGCGTTCTCTCTAACTTGCCGCCTTCTTCCTCGACTTGAGGCGTACTGCTGCCAACCGCGTGTCGGCGATTCCCCTGGGGACGGCCTAGGCGAGCGGCGCATGCGCGGGACAAATTCCCTACATCTTTGCGATGTACAAGGTGTCCTGGAAACGGCAATCTTTCTATCGCGCGATGCTCCGAAAGGGAGCAGCACCGATTCGGTTGTTGCAGAATGAATTTTATCGTTCGATATCCGAGATATGTGCAGTTACATTTTGATGTGAATTCTTAAACGATATTGTGCAACGTACGCACACGTCTCTTCGATGCAGCAGTTCGGAAATATCGAACAAATGCGAAACAGTGTCTCGGTGCGATAAATACGTGAATCGAAGGTGTGCGTTGAACTAGCGGGTTCGAACGGGGTACTAACCTCTTTCTTTTCAATTCGAACAATAACAATAAACCTTTCGTCACTGAAAATTACTTTTTAACGTTGTCGAAACGATGTCGCGCGAATGCCCGAGCTGCCGCGAGAGTTTATAGTTCAGAACCGTTCGTTTGGTCGATTCTAACGGAAAAACTACATATTTTTATTTCAGTCGATTCGTTGTTGCGTGTGCCTAAATCGTTTGTTCTTGCACGTTACAGCACCGACGCGGCCAGACGAGATTCGTTTCTGTCGTCGAACGCGATCGTTGTCCGCCTGTTCGTTGAAACGAGAATAAATGTTATAGCGGTAAGACGCATTTGCAACGATTCCGTGGACGACGATCGGGGGACTACAAGTTTCTAATGCGCATCCTGCTTTCGTGGCGATAAATAGAGCGATATCGGCCCTGCGAGCAGGTAGGTCGATACAACGACGTTTCAGCGAACGATAAGAGAAAGATGAGTTATCACCGTGGAGGCGGCAGCAAGCCCAAAGGTTTCGGCTTCGCCGGTTTCCAAATGACCGGCACCAAGAGAAGCGGTTCCAACGTACCGCCGCCTCCTCCGAATTCGACGCTTAGCAAGCAAGGCTATCACACCATGAATTCTATAACGGAGAACGCCTTGTCGGCTGGTTGGGGCATGCCGAAGAAACGCAGTAAAACGGAAGAAGAGTGAGTACCGCGTCAGACACCCACCTCGCGCACTGTACTCGAATGTATTTACCATTTCCAGATACTTCGAAGACGACGACGATCCTCCGACGTCGTCCTTGGAGTATATCCCTGCCCCGGGATCTCCGACTTACGATCTGATGAAAAAATCCGCGCCCAAGGACGACAGCGATAGCGAGGAGGATCCCTTGGACGCTTTCATGGCCGGCATAGACGCGGAGGTGAAAAGGAATACCTACGCAGCTCAGCTCGCGGATGACGAACGCAAGGAGGACAAATCCAAGGGGTTCAGAGCGGATATAGACGGAGAGGACGACGAGGAGAGTTATTACAGGTAAGCGACGCTCGGCGTCAACGGTAGGTCCCGTAGCCACGCGGAACACCGAAACGAACGCAAGGGGTTTGTTCGAAAAGGTACATGGAGGAGAACCCAACGGCGGGTTTGCAACAAGAGGAGTCCGACCAGGAGATCGAGTACGACGAGGACGGCAATCCGATCGCGCCGCCCAAAAGGAAGGAGATCGATCCCCTGCCGCCCGTCGATCACAGCGAGATACAGTACGAACCGTTCGAGAAAAACTTTTACAACGTTCACGAGGAGATCGCTAGTTTGAAGAAGCAACAGGTCGACGATTTGAGGAAGACTCTGGGTATCAAAGTGTCCGGACCTTCTCCGCCGAATCCGGTGACCAGTTTCGGACATTTTGGTTTCGACGACGCCTTGATCAAGTCCATCAGGAAGAACGAGTATACCCAACCGACCCCTATTCAAGCTCAAGCCGTCCCCGCTGCTCTCAGCGGCAGAGACATCATAGGTATAGCGAAGACCGGTAGCGGTAAAACGGCGGCATTCATTTGGCCCATGCTGGTTCACATAATGGATCAGCGCGAGCTCAAGGCCGGCGACGGACCCATCGGCCTGATTCTCGCTCCGACGAGAGAGCTGTCCCAACAGGTACTGCTCGTTAACGATAGTCGAACGCGTCCGCGTACTAGACCGTGCCGATGGAATCGGTATCGCGAGCCGTTTCGTTTTAACCTGTTCGCGTGATTAGCCTGTATATGCTGCTCGTAGATTTATCAAGAGGCGAGAAAGTTTGGCAAAGTATATAATATTCAAGTGTGCTGCTGCTACGGGGGTGGCAGCAAGTGGGAACAGAGCAAAGCGTTGGAAGGAGGTGCGGAGATAGTGGTCGCCACGCCAGGCAGAATGATAGATTTGGTTAAAATGAAGGCAACCAATCTGACCAGAGTCACGTTTCTCGTGTTGGACGAAGCCGACAGGATGTTCGACATGGGTTTCGGTAAGGATCGCTAAAGGCAAAATACCATTTCCGAATAATTCACGATCGATCGTCGTTGCAGAGCCGCAGGTACGTTCCATCTGCAACCACGTTAGGCCGGACAGGCAAACCTTGTTGTTCAGCGCAACGTTCAAAAAGAGGGTAGAGAAGCTGGCGAGGGACGTTTTAACGGATCCCGTCAGAATCGTTCAAGGGGACGTCGGCGAAGCGAACGCCGACGTTACTCAGCACGCGATAGTCTTCAACAGCAATCCGATCGGCAAGTGGTCGTGGCTGCTGCAAAACTTGGTCGAATTTCTGAGCGCCGGTAGCCTGCTGATCTTTGTAACGAAAAAGGTTCGAATTCGATCCGATCGATGCGGTAAGGAACATGTTCGAACGTTTAAACGGTGGACCGTTGTTGATTGCCCGTGTTACAGCTGAACGCCGAAGAGCTCGCGAACAATCTCAAGTTGAAAGAATTCGACGTGCTTCTGCTTCACGGCGACATGGACCAGATCGAAAGGAACAAAGTGATCACGGCTTTCAAGAAGAAAGATGTCAGTACGTTGGTTGCCACCGACGTCGCAGGTAATTACCACCTCGTCGCGCGTTCTTCTTTCGGCTTCCGATGTGGTCGTACACCGATGCGATTCGTTGTCCGTAGCCCGCGGTTTGGACATTCCACATATCAAAACGGTCGTGAATTACGATGTCGCGCGAGACATAGACACGCACACGCACAGAATAGGTAGAACCGGACGAGCGGGTGAAAAGGGTACCGCCTACACCCTCGTCACGGAAAAAGACAAAGAGTTCGCGGGCCATTTGGTTCGGAATTTGGAGGGAGCGAATCAGGAGGTGCCAAAGAGTCTGATGGATCTGGCGATGCAGAGCGCCTGGTTCCGGAAATCTAGGTTCAAAGGTGGAAAGGGGAAGAGCTTGAACGTCGGAGGGGCTGGACTCGGATTCCGGGGGCGACCGGACGCGTCTCCGACCTCGGTATTTATTCGTCGCATCGTTTCTTCGTTTATCGAATGCAGGTGACGTTGTTTTTGTCTCGTCTGTTTGCGCGATTTCAGAGCGGAGGTTCTTCGTCGCAGGGTTCCAAAGACATAAGCGAGGTTGTGAAAAAGTTGGAGAGGCACGGACCCGGTAGCGATCGGTTGTCCGCGATGAAAGCCGCCTTCCGCAGTCAATACAATTCTCAGGTATGTATATACACCGTTTATCGAGTCGACGGCGACGACAGAGCGAAAAGCGGACGGAGGATGAAAGAGAGTCTGTTCGATTTCAGTTCCGGGCATCGTCGGATCACACGTGGGAACAAACGATCACGCCTCCTTCCGTGATAATGCCTCCACCGCCGCCGGTCCCGCCGAAACCAAACGCGGAGCAATCGAGGAATCAGGACAACCAACCTCCGAACGCGACGGGAGAGAGAAGAAGAGTGAGAAAGAGTCGATGGGAATAATCGAACGCCTGTCAAACTACGATTATTTTGTGTATACTGCTGTACTGCGATAATATGGTAAGAATCGACGATGCCGAATTGTTTTATATTATAACAAAAATTTAATTTTACCAATTCCCGTATTGTCGTGCATCCTCGTACCTCCTCTTTCTTTCGGGAAGAGTTTTTATTAAGATATCCTCGATACAAAAGTTTCAGTTTTTCTAATCGAGTCCTACGATCTACGAAATAATAATGCGATTAAATCTTTCTTCGTTACACGTGCTGCGTGTAGAGCGTGATAGCGATAGAGCGATGGAATTAGTATAGGCATATTTTCTCTCGTACAAAAGATGATCTCGCGAGCGAGCGAGCGAGCGAGCAATTCTCTCGTCGCGGTTGCGTTGGATTTTTCCGTTGCTCCTGGATCGATTACGATCGATCGATAACGTCTCGTTGCAACGGGATAGAGAAGATAGAGCGTACACGCTGCGATTCGCCATAAAAACAACGGAGTGTGCCCGTTCGTTTGTTCGTTATTTGGCTCGCCGTTTCCTCGCCGTTTCCTCGCCGAATGAATCACGTTGCAATTATCCTTGTAAAGGAATCGCGCGGCTCTACCGGTATCCGCGTCGGTCTGTCTCGTAATCGTATCGCTGCCTTCGAGAGCGATCGTTTCGGTGTCATTTTCATTGTTATCCGGCTCTCTCGGTTTATCTTGTTCCTGGTCCGCCGGTCCCTCGAGATACTCGCGACAACCGTTTCGTTTGGTGCGCGCAACTAGAGTCTCCACACGGTTATGGCGAGACGGACAAACTCTGGATTCAGTCTTCGTGCAAAGGAATTGTACGTTTACGGGGTGACGCATTGCGACATGGCAGGACTGCTTTTCCTTCTGGTCTTCTCGCTGGGTCGTGCTCCGTTCGATTGACTCCGTTCGATGGGTTTCGCCGTTTTGTTCGCCGCGTCGCCGCTGTTCTTGTTGAACTTCTCCATCGCTCTGCTGTAAGATCCCGTGCAAACTCTGCCCCAGAGCCTCTTGTCTTCCGCGGATTGTTTGCATCTTCCGTTGCTCCTCTTTCCGAGTTTCACGGCGTCGTGTTCCTTTTCCGAAGGGACGCTGGACGTCGACGAAGCTCGCGTTTCCTCCCACGTCGTCCGGCAGTTCCCGTCGCTCGACGCGGAACAAGATCCGACGACGGAGGTCGTTGTCGCGTCCATCTTCGTTTTGTCATTTTCCTCCTTGCGACACAAGCTCGTCGGTGGCTCGCTTCGAGCCCTAAAACCATTTCCGGCCGACGGCGCTTCCTGACCGTCGTAGGCTAAATTGTCGTTTACGATTATCTTGGCGATCGACGTCCTTTTTCGCAAGTTTTCCAGATTCTCTTTCGGCGTGTATTGAAAACTGTCCACCCTCTGGAGAATATCCTTCAGATTGACGTTCGCGCACTCCGCGTTGTACGTCGGTATCGAGCGATCCTTCTGAACCGGCGTTCTTCGACCGTTCCTCCCGTTCGAGATCGCGGACGACACCCTTCTCGTCGTTGCGTTGTGGGAAACGTCTTTAGCCTGACACGTTATCTCCGGGTAGACGTAGTTCGGTAGCCTTTCTTTCCGGCAAGCCGCGGTCGCGAGAAGCGGACGTTCCACGGAAACCGTTCCTTCGGACTTTTCCGTGGTTCCGGTCGCGTTCGTTCGAGCACCCTTTACGCACCGTTTGTACTTTTCGTCTATCCTGGTGTCGACGTTGTCCCGCACGTCCATGTTCTCCGTAAAAATCGAGTCGCCGTTGATCTCGATGCACGGTAAAATCGGCCATCCGCCGTCCCGAATCAGCGCCGTATCGTCCTTGTCGTTGTTTTCCGTCGTAATTCGAACGATCGGGTTGGTTTCGTCGTTACCCTCTGCGTTCGAAACGGTCGTGGTCGTGGTCGTGGTCGTGGTCGCGGTAGCGCTTGTCTCGTCGTTCGTTTTCTCCGCAGCCTCGTCGTTTTCCTCGTCGTCCTCGTCGTCTTCGTTCCCCGAATCACGATCGAACCGTTTCAACGAGCCTTCGTCCTTTTCGTCCTTCTTTCTCAGCTCTTCCCAGTTTTTTCGCGGCTTGTAACTCGTCTTCCTACGAACGATCTTGGTCTCGGTGATGTCGATGTCCGGGATAAAGAGCCTCAAAGCTTTGGTGCCGGTCGGAAAAGTGACCTCGGTGATTCTCTTCTCGGTCATGATCGCTTCCAAGCTGGACTTCGAGGCTACCTCTTGATGCTTGTTGAACGCGGAAACGAGCTGCGCCACCGTGTACTTTGGCTCCTCGGTCTCGGACTCGGTCGATCGATCCTCTTTGTCGTCGGACGTGGCGGAATTGTTCGAATGGCTCGAGGCGTCGGAACGTCGACGACGACAGGGATATCTGCCGGCGACCAGATTCGTCTGCGAATTACGATTCGTCGAACTCTCGTCGGAATCTTCGGTCAGCGTGTCCGATTCGATGGACTTGAGCGAGTCTAAAGTCTCCTCGGATTCGTTCGGTTCCGCGCGCGTCGCGATCGACGACGAGTCGTTTTCTCCGGCAACGGTGGCTTTGTCGTCGATCGCAACGTTCGCGACCGACGTCTTTGGGTCGAGCACACTCTTATTTTCATCTTCGTCTTCTTCTTCGTCGTCGTCGTCTTCGTCCTCGCCTTCGTCTTCGTCTTCGTCTTCGTCCTCGTTGTCGTCTTCGTCGTCTTCGTCGTCGTTGCGGAGGATCCTAGGTTCGGTCGAGTTGACGCGATCGTCGGCAATCGAGTCCTGGATTTCGTTGGCGTCGCGAGCGGTCGCGATCGACGCGTCCGAAGCGTTCGAGGAATTTGACGCGTCGATTTCAGCGCCGAGGCGTTTGAAAATCGGCAGCATGTCCTCGGTCTTGGCGCGCTGGTAGCTCTTCCTTCTTCGTCGGAGACATTCGAGGCTTCGGTATATATCCAATACCCCTTGGGACTTGGACAACGATCTGAGCCCGTACAGTTTCTCGCGGGAATGGCTGATCACCGGGTTGATTATCATTCGCGTTTGCAACGAGTTCGAGGTTGCCGGGGAGGGGTTTCCGTTGAGCAAACACGCCTGCGATTGGATTCGATTCAGGCTTCGTATTCTGGACGGTAGTCCCCGACCAGGCCCGTGATTCAGATTGGCCTGCGACCGGCTCTGAGCGCGACTCAGCAAGCCTTGCGTCTGCTCTTTGTTCAACAGACAGCTCTGGCTGGCGCAGCTCAAATTGGTCCTGGAGGAGTTAAGGCTTGTTCGCGATTCGGCCGGACTCGGGAAACCTTCGCTACCCTCGAGACTGGATCGGCTTCCGGTGAGCCGGTGACTCAGGCACGTTTCGCTTTGACTGAGCAGGCAATCCTGCAAGCTCTGGTCGCATCGGTTCGACTCGTGCGCGTCGCTCGACGAGAGATTCGCTTGACTGCTCGCCTGGCTCAAAAGCGCCGCTCGACGCAGATTCTCTCGGCTGACCACGCGCTCCAGAAGGATCTCCCTCGACTTGGACAGGTATCTTCGAAGATGCGGCGACGCTTGCGTGGGCGCGCCGCGCAACCAGTCGTGACGCAAGCATTGTTTCGCCGTGATCCGTGCACTGGAATCATGGAATCGCGAGATAGACGCGCGTCCGTTCGCGAGCGGAAACGCTCCGATCTCGTACGCTTACCTTGGGTCCAGCACCAAAAGCTTCGCGACGAAATCCTTCGCCTGCGCCGAAATATCGCCGAACAGCTCCTCCGGGAAGTCCACCTCGCCCAGCGATATGTTTCGAAAGGTTTCTTGATCGGTCTCGCCGCCGAACGGCGAGAATCCCGTCAGGAGAACGTAGGTCGTCACGCCCAGGGACCTGAAACGCGATCGCGTCGATCGGATCGAGAGAACGGTAAGGGAGCGTCTCGAAGAGCGAGTTCGATGCGCACTCACCACATGTCGGCGGCCAACGTGATCGGTTCGTAATGGAGGATCTCGGGTGCTGAAATTCAAACGACTCTTGTACTCGGACCGCTCGGACATTTCCTCGACTCGGATCGCGAAGACGCGCGTGCGATCGTCCTCGGTTGAACGACCTCGTTTCGGAGACGGTGACGCCATCTCCTAATCGGCGACGTTGTTTTTATTTGGAAACGTAGAAATCGACGGAGTTCGCGGTGGGCGTCGATCATCGAAAATGCCGGCAAACGCGGTAGTCGGCCGAACGATTTAGAAATCCGCGACGAAAGTCGAGCAATACGAGCTATCTCCTCTCGGCGGTCGGCCATGGTCGAGACACCGAGCGATACGATCGCAACAAACGTTCCCGTTCGTTACGAAAAACGTCGCGCGCTCGATCAACATTATTATTCAACGAATCGATAGGATCGGCGAGAATAACGTCGTTGATCGATTATATCGTTAACTGCGCAGCCTACGACTCCTCTACGACCGATCGCGAACGGTCCGCGTCTCGTCCCGTTTCGGTTCGTTTCGGTTCGTTTCAATTCGAAAACGAATGAAAGACTATGGTAAGGAAAGACAGAGAGAAGGCTGCTTGCTTACCCACGTAATCCGGCGTCCCGAGAATTTCGCGAACCTCCGTTCCCTCCAAGACCACCCTCGAGATCTCGAAGTCGCAGAGCTTTACCTCGCACTCCGGAAAGCTGCCCATCATCACTAAATTTTGAGGCTGAAACGTAAAGAGCACGAACGATCGAGCGACCAGCGACCAGCGAATCGACGGCAATTGGCGGGCCGATCGAATTTCGATCGTAAATGGAATACGAACGTCGCACGGCATCGGGACGCACCGCGCAGCGTTACCTTTGGCAACGAACGAAAACTGGAATCGTTGAGAACATTTCTGTGGCCGATGGTCGTCGAACGGATCTCGTTCGCGAGCACGACCGTGAAACCATGCGGATTCTACGGAGTTTCCGTGCGCGATATAAATATTCCCGCTGCGAATCGCATCGCCGCGCGATCTTCTCGAGAGTTTCCGGATCGTTTCTGCCCCCCGTCCACCGTTCCCGCCGCCGCAAACTGAAATCGCGCTGCGAGGAAACCGCGAACAGCGTGTCATCGTCGTCGTCGTCGTCGTCGTCGTCGCAGTTTTCGCGTTTCATCCGGAGAAACATCGCAGCCATTTACATAAACACGGCAGATGCTGTTGCGATAAATTCGAGCGCGAACAGAGCATAGAACGGAATATTAAGTTTCTCGGCGAACACGCGCGATCTCTGCCGCGATCTATGCCGCGCAGCTATTCTCTGCGACGCGGACGGACGGAATCGTTGTTCCAGGTTCCAGGCAGAGGACACGCGTTTCCTTGTTCGACGGACGAGAACCGCGTGCTTTCGTTTCTCGGACGAATCCGCGAATTTTTCGGAGAGAGATCCGTCCGGGCGCGCACGCTCGTTGCGCGATCGATTCCGGCTCGGAGAAGAGGAAAGAAGAGGAGACGAGAGAAAAAAGACGACGGTGCGTTCGCTCTGGTAGAATCTTCCTGGCTCGAGCGACGAGAGGTCCTTGGAGACCGACGCGTGGGCGAATCTGAATATTCAAAGTTTCTCTCGGTAGTCCCGTCACGCCGCGCGACGCCGCGCGGTCGATAAATAATGACAAAAGACGTAAAAATAATTCTTGGCTCGTTAGGCCCGCGAGACGCGCAGTTCCGCGCGGGCGAGCCGTTGACGAAGACGTTGCGACGGATTAGGCATTGGGCGTCGGACGCGCCAAGGGGAATAGGAAAGCGCAATCGGCCCCCCTCGTCTATTTCGATGGCCCCATCTCGGCTAAACGAGTCGGAAGGATATCGTCGAATCCCACGCGATCGGATACTCGACAATGGACTCTCGACCCGCTGACCAAACAACGGCGTGGGCCGAAACATCGTGTAACGCGGACGGGGAGCCTCGTCCACGTTGGACCGTTTACATCGTGAAAAAAGAAACGAAACAACTAGTATTCTCTCGGGCGAAAACTTTCGACGGAACCTTTGTTCGTTTTTCGATCGACGTTGCCTCGGCGCGTTAAGAGCGCCCTTTTAAGCGAGCTCGAAACGAGCGAGGCGTTACATTAAATTTCCCCTCCTTCTCTTTCTTCTTCTCCTCCTTCTCCTCCTCCTCCTCCTCCTCCTCTCTTCCTCCTATTTCGGTAAATGTCGGCCGAGACGCCCAGAGGTGCTCCAGTTACGGCGAACGGGTTAGCCGTTCGCGTCCACGGGGACGCAAACAGAGCTAATGATTCATCGAGTGCAAACCGTCGAGTAGACCAGAATGCGATTGCTTGTTTGCGCGAGAAACGTGGGAGCTGCCCGAGAGCGCGTTTTATTCCGTCTCCCGCCTTGTTTCGCGTTTCGCGTTTCGCGTTACCCTTCGAAACCGAACGTTTCGCGTTTCGCATTTCACGCGACGTCGACCCACCGACAACGTCCCTCGGCGAACGCTTCGGAAAACTCTCTACGGTTTCGAGCAGCGTTTCGGACTCGTCGCGCCGTCGCCGCCGCCGCCGCCGCCGCCGCCATCCTTTCTCTTTCGCGAGAATTTCGCGAGTTATCAACGGTTGCTCCAGTTATGGCGGTCGGGCGTACGCGCGCAGGTACCTAGCGTTTCAGCTCGGCGATAGGGACCAGGTGTGATTCACCGACGAACGCGGGGCGTGGTCGTTTCTCCGCGACGAGCGTGGGGTACTATCGCGATCTCTTTCTTTCTCCACCCTGGAAGCTCGTTCCAGAACGCGATCGTTTTTCCGATTCCGTCGGAATCGTTCGAATCTCGGCGAGTCAACGAAATCGGGCTCGTCGATCGAGACACACGCGCCCGTTGCGCGTGGTCGTTCGCTCTGGAAACGCGAAGCGCGGCGACGGCGAACAATGCCGATAATTGCGTCGATTCGGCGGTGGATACGGTCGAACTCGAAACCGAAGCCGAAGCCGAAGCCGAAGCCGACGCGAAGAGAGCTGCAGCTGCGCGCACGCTCTCGCCTCTCGCGTGGCGTGGATCGCGTCCCGCAACCCGCGCCGACCGACTCGCCGATACGCGCCCCGCTATATCCAAATACGGTGCTCGAGTGTTTATGGAGCGCGGGAATAATGTAAGTATCGTGAGCGGTGTGGCGCGCAACGATTCCACCGAGCCGGGTTGTTTGAATCTCGATTACAAAAACCGACAATCGTGCGAGAGACAGCCTCCGAAAAGTGGCTTGCCATCGGGCGCGTTGTTCGATCGAAAGCGACACCGGATAGGATTATTTTCGGAAAAGAAACGTCTCTTCAAGGGCGACGGATTTACAACGGTTTCGACGACGACAAATTCGCGGCTCCAACGAAAGTAAATCGACGACATTGAACGGGACAGGACGGGACGCGACTCGATTCGACTCGAGGAAGACGCGTCGGATTCGGATTTACGGCGAAACGGGTTTAAGGTTCCGTTCGACCAATTCTTAATCGGCAAGCGCGCCTCTTCTTCTTTTTTACCGATCGTAAGTTCCGAAGAAGTTGACGGCCGAACATGTTCGCGCAGTTTATATCGGTATTTACGCTCGAACAGGCCCAAGTTCCGAAGCGCGAACGAGGGACGGAGCAAAGGAACGAAGGAGCGAAAGAGCGAAGAAGCGTCGCGAGGCAATCGAATTCGAAACGGCTGGCTAAATAAATAACCAACGGGGATCGAGCGCGCACGGCCGAATCGCGACAAGATTTACACGGTATACGCGTTCCCGAGAAAAATCAGGCACGCGCTGCGAAACGACTTCGCGAAGGATGTTTCCTCGTCGAGAACGGCTCGACGACCTTTCGCGAATTTCTCGCGAAAGCCGCGAGGAGGAATCCTCTTATCCGTGGCGAGAAATCGGAGGAGCGCGTGATGGACGCGAACGGTTACGATCGAGGACGCGAACCGTCGTTGCTTCGTCCATTTTCCTAGTCGTAAAATATTGCGATCTCGGCCGCGACGAAAGGCTCGAACAATTCTTTACGGAATTATTAATTACACCGGGACACGATGCTTCGACCAGGGAGCTGTGCGAGAACATCGGAACGGCGATGTTGACCGTTAAAAAAGACTCGACTCGCCTCGCCGCGTCGAGGCTGGCGAGAAGCTGAAAATACGCGACACGGGCTTGCTCGCGCGACACGCGGCGAGTCGTCGTGTACGAAGCCTTTTTCACGCGTCTCGTTACGTAGGTACGCGCCTCGTCGTGTTCCGGTTAAAAGGTGTTTATGTTTCCGCGATCGGTGGAATAAATGGTGCGCTCGCGTCGAGAGGCCGCAATAAATTGCGCGAGAACGAGGCGGAACAGGGGCGAGCATCGAGAGAAGCCCGAGTCTTTTTCTCGCAACGATTTCCGGAGACTCACGGAGCTCGGAGGGCCCGAACGCGAGCGTATCTCTTCTTTGTCCAGCCGAGACGTAAAAGGCGATTCCAATTTGTTTGTCGGGCATGTTTATCGCGGAATCGCCTTGGCCGGTCGCGAACGAAGCTCCTCCTCGGCGACGGCGAGTCGGCGAGTCGGCGAGGCGCGCGCTTTCGCGCTCGTCCTCGTCTCGGACCGAACGAAAAATCCACCAAAGGCATGGAAAATCTCTTTCTCTCTCTCTCTCTCTCTCTCTCTCTCTCTCTCTCTCTTTGTGGAAACCGATCGAGCGATCGCTCGCGATCGGTTCAACGGGCGACGATCGCGTCGAGCTTTATGCGGAAAAAGGAGCCGATTCGTCATCGCGCCGATTTATTTTTAGACGCGACCGTTCTCCAGGTATTCGGAGCTCGGCTGAAACTCGTGGATTTCTAGGATTCGCTTACATAGAAGGCCGCGCGCGTTAATTGCGCGTACAGCGTAACGCGTAACGCGTTACCCGCGACGCGTAACGCGAATGGTATCGGGCCAGCGCCGCGAGCCGATTCCGTTCGACTCTCGAATCGCGACACGGTCGTGTTCGAATTCTTTCGCGATGGTTCATCGACCGAACTCGCCGGCCACCCCGCGAACACCGTCGCGAAGCGGGCAACGACAACGGCCGCGAGTAGAAGCAGAACGACCGCCGGCTCGATTCCGGGATCCGCGCGTACGCGAGAAACGCGGCAAGTTCGCGTCGACCTTTTATGGGTTGAACTTACCTTGATGTCCAAATGGGCAATATTTCTCTCGTGGAGGTAGGCGAGTCCTTCTGCTAGCTGTCTGACAAAGTGCACCACGTCACCTTCGAGAGGCACCAAATCGCCGTCGATGAGCGTCTGCAGATCGCCACCGGGAGCGCTGAAACGATACGATCCCGAGATCACGTTTCGGCTCCGTCGGGCAGTCGATCGACCGTCGATCGACCGTCGATCGACCGTCGATCGGTCTATCGCGGATAGCGGTATCGTAGATAGACCGTAGCGCGGTCTACTCACTATTCCATCACCAGAATGATTTCCTTGGGCGTCTCGTAGACGTCGTGCAGTCGTACGACGCGCGGCGATTGAGAGCAAAGGGACAGCAGGGCGATCTCGTGTCTCAGCTCGGCGCTGCAGTCCGCGTTGAATCTGTTCCTCGACGAGTATTTCGCCGCGTAAAGGATGCCGGTCGATCTCGATCTGCACCGGTACACTTTCGCCCATTGTCCGCTGGGAATAGAAATATTTCAAACCGATCCGTCGGCCGGTAATCCCGCGCGCAGTCGTTGCGGTCGCGGTCGCGGTCGCGGTCATTGCCGCGGCCGAACCAGGCGGCCATTGCCGCGCCGCGGACGCATAAAAGACGAAAGCAATCACGAAATTTTGCTGACCGTCAGCGTGATTTTTACGATCGTAGCGGAGGATTCCGAGCGTCTCTTCGGCAAGGTCGACGCCGCGGCGCCTCCGAAGGCTACGCCTGCAACGCGAAGCGACCGTTTTTACGCGCGTTTGCTTTTGCTTCTTACTTTTGTTTTTCCTCTTGCTTTTGCCTGTTCGAGTATTTTCTACGCGCCGCTGCCGGTACGAATGCCAGAGTTTATCGCGCGAACGAGTCCCGTTCGAGCATCGTCGGGCTTCTCGCTCCGTCGATCCCGAAACATCGAAATCAATCAACGAGAGAATCGAGGTAACCCGAGGAGAATCGTTCCGGCCGCGCCGATGCTCGTCGATTTTTCGGCGTCGACGTCCTCCGAACGTTCACGGACGAGACGAGATAAGCCGGCCAGTCGTAAAGAGTATCCGACGATAGCGAGCGCAATTAACTGGAATCGTTGAATCGTCGAATCGTCGAATCGTCGACCAGAGTCGGAGAGAGCGGTGAACGGAGAACGGAGAATGGAGAGCGGAGGACGAGCCGGCGGTGTCCCTCGCCCTCGCCCGCGTAAAAGTAATTATCGCGCGGCCGATCGCAAGGTACGACGTACGCGCAAAATCCGTAGGCGCGAATCGCGATTTCAGCGATCGTCGAAAAATTTGACGGAACGCGAAAATGGTTGCGCGGCTGTTGCCTCGTTGATGTATATGAAAATTTATCAGAGTCGTTCTTGGCCGTTTCGATCGACCTTCTCTCCCCTCTCTCCCTCCCGTTCGCGTCGCCCCCGCGGCATCGAACGATCGACCGCCGTCGATGTTCGATTCGATTTCGAGTCGTCGTTCGTCGGACGAACGTAGGTTTATCGCGAGTTTCGAACGTATCGGAAAATAGGCGTATCTCTCCCTTGCCGCTTCTCGCTCCCCGTTTGCAAGGTACCGCTTGCCGGCTGAATATGAAAACGGAACGTCTTTGAATCCGACTAGCCGGCCGTCTCGAACACGTACAAAGGCACCGAGGACAGCGATATATCGTCGTTGTCGAATCTACCGTTAAGGTACTACCGTAGTATTATCCATCGGTCGACGTCTCGAGTACTTACTTGGCGAACGGCTTCGAGTCGATCTCGTAGTGCTCCGAGATAGGGCCCGTCTTGACCACCCTGGCGAGCTGGGACTCCTGCACGAGAACCAGACCTTCCTTCACGTGCTTCTCGCTCCACTGCACTCTGCACCGTCCCCTGCAACGATCCTCGTTCCCGGTTCTGTCGTTTCCGCGCTTCGCCTTCGCGTTCACGCATTTTCCCGACGAAGCTTGGAGATTTCGTCGCTGGGGACGAGGGGAGGTTTTCCTCGCGGACGACATCGTCGGCGTCCGATGGTTCGGCTGGTAGATCATGTTTCGCTGTATCCCGCGCGCCGTTTGCCGTTCGCTTCAGCCCCTGTCAGCGAACGCGATCGATCGCATCGAACCGATATCGATGTTCGCGTTGTTCCCGCTCCCGTTTTCGCTGAACAACGCGTTCGACTCGCGATCCTCGGAGAAAGTATCGCGGGAGCGAGCGTCAGAAGCTTGTCCGACGGAGAAATAGCGCGCGGTTGCTCGGTTCGATTCGCTCGGTCGAGGATAAGGGCGACGATGTTCGCATCTCGAGGCGGTCGCCGCTCTTTCGAGAGATCCGCGAGACCGACGACGGTCCAAGTGCCGCGCGACTGAAACTGGCCACGAGTCGCCGAGAGACCGCACGCTTCGGCTTCGTTTCAACTCGCGCTCCTCTTTTCTTTCTTGCCGCGGAGTCGCTGGACCATAGACTACCACCGTTCGTCTCGTTTTCTCCTCGGCGACCACCTTGCTCTCGCTCGTCCCCAGCCTCCCTGTCTCTCTTTCTCTCTCTCTCCCTCTGTCTCTCTGTCTCTCTGTCTGTCTTTCTCACCTCCTCCGACTCCATCTCCAGCGTCGCGTCTCGTCGTCGTCGTCGTCGTCCTCTCCTCTTGCCGAGCTCGCTCCTCTCGTCCCACTCCTTCGTTCGGCCGGAGAACGGCCACGAGGCGAGAGCAGGATCGTCGTTGTTGCTGGTACAACCGCCGTGTATCCGCTTTCAGCGGTGTTTACGGCGCCGACGGTGGTGCGCGCCGCGCGCGTCGTACACCGCTGCTGCTTCTCGGACGTAGGTGGTAAGCGCGGTCCGGGCACGAGACCGCGTCATGATCGAGACATGGAAAAGCACGACCGCCGAAGCCGGTGCATCGCAACGTCGAGCGCATCGCGTGCTTACGCGCGACATCGACGATTCCTGATCATCCGGGACACGCGTCTCTCTCTCTCTCTCTCTCTCTCTCTCTCTTTCTCGTATCTCGTTTCGGCCGTCGAAACGATCGAATCGGTTCTCCGTTCCAGATCCCGCGCGTCGCGCCGCTAGAACCAGATACGAGCGCCGATATGTTAATGGACGCGTGGGGTTTTACCTTCGAGATCTCCATGCCCGATTATATCGGTTCTTGGAAACCAGTCTAAGCGTCGATCTCGATTCGAACGACGCACGAAGCTGCGCGCATCGTACAGGCGCGTTGCGCGATCGAGCGGAGCTTCGCTGGAAACGGATCGCGAATCGCGCTCTAATCGGTTCCGTTCTCGGCGCTCCGAGATTAACGAGCGCCTGGAAAATAGAGATTTCGCGTTCGTTCGTCGTCGCTATTACGGATCGACCGCAAAAACGACAAGGATGCTCGGTCGCGCGTCGAAAAGGAAACACAAAGGTCTTTCCTGATCGAGTCGTCTCTAAGGAGAAATCGATTAGAGCGAGTCCGTTCGAAAGGGAGAGAGTGAGAGGGAGAGATAGTCGCCAAGGAATCGATGCGCGCTATCCACTTTGCGAGAAGAAACGATTTATCGGAGATACGCAAATTTTGCGAACGATATCCCGGGCGTCGGCGTGTCGCGAATTACCGATTCGTGGAAGATCGATCCCCGGAGAATCGTATGCGCAATTATTCGCATCGATACGGTACGGGACGGTACGGAACGGGACGCGACGCGACGTCCCGAGGCGAGATCGGTGAGAAGCAATTAGTACCGACAATTAGCAACGACGCGTTCGAGTTGGATCGTGCCAAGGATAATTGCGCGCTTATTCGTCGCCGCTCGTCTACTTTCAATGACGAATTTGCAAAGACTTTTTTGCGGCACCCCGCGAGGTTCTCGCTCGTCGCGCGAAAGAAAACGTTCTCTCCCGCGGTGCTCGTTGCTAAACAAGATCCGAAAAAAGGGCAAAAATCCAAAGGCGATCTTACCATAGAAAAATCCACGATCGCGGAACGAACTCGACTCGACTCGGCTCGGTTCGGTTCGACTCGACTCAACGCGCGAGGTCGTCTCTTTTCTCCCTTGCCAGTCGAAATCTATTACCCGTTCGACGCGACGTCGGTTCGACGTTTTCGTTCGCGACGCGGCAAACGATCTCTCCTTGTAGAACTACCTGCAGGTGCGATAAATTCGATCCTCGCGTCATCGGGCGACTGGGATGGCTCGTTGTTCGCGACAACGTCCGCGACGATTCGAAACGTATCTCGGACAACGATGCGCATCTCGTCTCGTCTCGTTTCGTCTCGTTTCGTCTCGGAGCTGGTACTCGATCGCTGAAACTCGTTAGGTCCGTCAACCGAGTATCGTTCTTAGAAGCAACGAGCTTGGAGAAACGCGCTCGCCGAGCAGTGTCCGCGAACAATGCAAATCACCGACTACCGTAAAGGAGGGTAGGACGCGCGAGGGGGTAAGATGCGTTCGGTCGCTCGTAACGCACGACTCTCGCAGCGCGCACGTGCAACTTCACCGCGATTTACGATCCAAGAATTAGACACAATAGGAACGACCGGCTCGCGTCTAATAACCGAGTTACGACCATACACGGTGCTCGATCGATGCCCGCTGTCTCGGCGAATCGTTGGAATTTGCAAGTTTCGCGTCCGGAAAGGTCTCGCGGCATTAATCTCGGGCCATCGTTAGGCCATTTTTCTATCCGAAAGCCTCGAAAGCCCCTTGATTGGAGCTTCCTCCAGCCATATCGACCTCGAGCGGTCCGAGGCAAAAAGATCTTGTCGCGTTCTAGGAAATCCTGTATCGGGAAATCGATCGAAACGTTTCGAGATCGATTCGTGGCGCCCGGAAGTCGACCGATCGCTGCCCGTCGGACGTTGTTCCCGGCCGGGATTCGCCGGGACAGTACCGAGCGAGCCTCGCGAAGCTTTTCAACGACGATTCGTCGATCGACGCGTCGTAGGTCGAACAGCGCGAAAGGATAACCGACTCGCGAAGATCAAACGATCGCCGACAAAAGCGACGGGCGCGCGCGTTACCTTTAATTACGATCAGCCGCGATTCCATCTTCGAGAGCGCGCTACTTTTGCGAAATCGAACGCGGCGTGTCGGTTACCTTGACCGACCAAAATTCAACGTTCCCTGCTCGGATTCGCGTCGAGCAGCGGCAACGATTTCAGCGATTCGTTTCGCGTTCGAATCCGAATGGTCGTCGGGAATCGGAGAGGATCTCGCGGACGTCGAAAATCGGTGGAGCTCGGATTAGAATGGGATCGGCGGTGCGGAGCTTTTGTCTCGGCAGGAAATCTCGGCGGTGAATCATCGCTTCACCTGGCCGCTATTAATACCGCCGTCTATTTATAGGATGAAAAGAAAACCGACGTTCTTGGAAAACGTGGTTTCCCCGTGTATGGGAAAACTTGGATTCGAGCGGCGCGAATTCCGCGCTGCTAACGAACGATCGTTTCGCGCTCGGTTTCGATCGAGAGACCAACCACGATTACGTCGATTGTGATCTGCAGCATTTATTTCGCACGTTATTCAAATTAATACAGTATGACAGAGAAGTATTTACACAAGATTTTGATAGCCATACATGCGCGGTTCATCCGATCGTGATTAACCTCGGTATTAATAACGTTATAGCGATAACGTAATAGCGATATAATAATAATATAATAATAATAGTAAATAATAATATAATGATAATGATGATATCAATAATAATAATAATAATAATAATAATAATAATAATAATAATAATAATAATAATAATAATAATAATAATAATAATATATAAGCCGTATGCCGACCATCCGCGAGCCGCTATACAATGTGCAAGTTGTAGGCCGATCGCGAAACGTGGAAACATTTCGTTTTACGTTGCGCCGCGCGGTTTCGCCGAAACTCTCTGGGAGATGCCGATGGCGATACGAATCGCTGCACCGATTCGTCGCCGATGACAGACGAACTTTGGGAACGCGAGCAGAGTCGGTCTCGTTTGGGTCAACGCCGAGAAATGATGCGCTCGGAAGAGCGGTTCGCTCGCCGCATCGATCCCGGCCATTCCTTGGAAATTCGGAAGTCGCCTCTTGAAGGGCGTACATTAGTTTTTAAAAAGAAAATGCGATTGGTTGTCGAAAGGAACGGCCTACGATGCGGAAAGCTTGAAAAGAGCTAGAGCGAGGAAGTAACGAGGTTGTCGTCGTGGCGCGTACGAAGGTACACCAAGTTTGGATCAAATAAACGTTTTACTGAAAATCTTGTATTGTTGAATAAGTCATCCATACATTTAGGCAAAGTTTAAATTACGCGACGTACCGTACCGTCGAGGAACGAGCCGTTCGCTCGCGGTAGCGGAACCGAAAGAGAAGCGTTAAAAGAGTCCGAGTCGAATCTTTGTAGGATCGATTATCGCGAAATGACGCAGCAGGCAAGAATGTACCTCGATACGACCTTCCGCGTTCGAGACGGCAAAGAGCGAGTCGCTAAAATACAGATGCATTCCAACGGCGTTGGTAAAGAGAAGAAATTACGTCTCTACCGGATACTAGGCTGCGCGTTCACGTCGTCGTTGACGCGCTCTTCGAAGGAAAGTTCGAATCGTTCGTTGGAAACATCGTCGAGAGCGGGTCGCGGACGGGATTCCACTCGCGCGAAGATCAGCGACCAGACGATTGGAATCGCGAGCGTTGCTACTTTTAGGAACGAGGAACGGATCGATGCCAGCGGACAGAATTCGCATCATCCGTCGAGCGACGAAGCGAACAAGACGAAACGTAGACCCAAACGTAGTCCGTATCGCGATCGCGATCGCGAACGACGAATATCGATCGAATACGACGTCGAAGGTGACAACGATCGAACGAAAAATAAATAACAACGAATCGGCCCCGAATCGAGATGCGACGAATCGACTCCCTCCTTCGATGCACGCCCTTCTCCGACGTAGTAGCAAAACTATAATATATTACAGGTTTCTATGGGTTCCTCGCTCGTTCTCCGTGTTTTACGTGGATTCGGTCGCTCGTCGCGCGTATGTCCTGCGATTGAAACAGGAATTTCCGACGGAACAACGGTCCCGATGTTTCGCAAAGATTCGTTGCCAGTCCCTCGATCCACGAGGCTAAACTCTACGAAGATAAACCGGCGCGAAACGAATCGCCCGAACGCGCGTTCCGGCATTGTTGTTTTTCGGCGTTCGAATGGTCCGCGATCGCGCGTCGTGGAACGCTAACGTTCCACGCTTCGTTCCGTCTGTGCGCGTTTTCGATAGCGTGTACGAGGAATGGAAATTTCGAATCGAATCGAATCGAATCGAATCTTTTCTTTCGGTTTCGGCGCGCGATTCGTCGTTTCCTTCGCGTGCTCGTTTCGCCTCCTCGAATCTTCTCGTCCGCGACGAAAGAACCGAAACGAATTCGAGGAGCAGAATCACCGAGCAACGCGTGTATTGACTAGCATTCACGAAGCGCGCTTCCTTCGAACTCCGAAGTTGGCGCTTCACAAGATGTTTGTTAAGCGTTCGCTCTATCGTTTTCGCGACACAGACGTTCGCAAAGCTAATG